>NMRB01000510.1:32709-102964 GCA_002633025.1 Notospermus geniculatus
CCTCACAAGACCCAATGAATTAGATTCGTGTCTTGTTCTGTGATGATCTTGACTCATCAGTAGGTCCTCATAAGACTGGAATGAAGTTAATCCTTGTCTTGTTCTGTGATGGTGTCTCAAACTGTATAACTTTTCCATCCATGAGACCCACCAGAAGTTTCTGGCCATCATGAGAATATGTCAGGCTACAGACGGCCTTCGGGATGGTGTCCACAATAATCTCTCTGACTGGCATCAAGTCCCAACTGCTGTACAGTCTGAAAGGAATAAGATACACGTTTGTCATATGTGTACTACACAACATGGTGTAGAGCACTTGCATCATTGCAGAAATGGTGTAATTTAGAGCCTGACATCACTCCATGAGATTCATTCCTGAGATGCATACCTGACGATGCCATTACTGAGTCCAGCAGCAATGACGTTAACTGATCGGCCCTCTGGAACTGGAGAATACGTCACACAGTTGATCAGCTCGTCTGTATACCTTGTGGCAACACGGTCAGCGTTGATAGTGTGGAGCATTAGGCAGCTACCAAGTCCTGGTTAAAGGAAGAAATAGAGAGCATAATCAGAATATGAACCAAGCTGATATTGATGTAAATCTGAGGAACTAATATGGTATTAACTAACTGGGATTTGCTTAGACCACCTGGAAGTACATACAGGTATATTGTCTCACCATGAATCATCTAGTATTAACAAAATTACAAAATTTTCCATTCAAATCTTCCTAACAATACAATGGCAGTGCTGAACTTACGTATGTGGCTAATTGATGCAATGTCGCCGAGTGTGTCGCTGATGCAGACCTGTCTAATCGGAGTCTTGTGATCGGTGATCGACTGGACGTAGCTCAGTCTGAAACAATGAAGAACAGATTCTGTGAGGCAGTGGCATGAAAAGGCACAAGAATTTCGTCAAAGATCTTCATCTCCTACATCATTCCTTTCTTGATGATTTATCTCTCAGGAACTGATTAGTTGGAAGAGGAGCTCAGTGGAATGGCACTTGTCACCTCTGAGTCATGGGTTCAGTTCTCAATCAGGACAATTCCTCCCATACTAATCCTCAAAATGTCACGGTACCTGTTGAGATCCCAGATGATACAAGTCCCATCCTCCCCGGCGCTGATCAGGATGCTGAATGGTTTATTGACGACGAGGGCTGTCACGGCGCCTGAATGTCCATATAGGCACTGGCGACTTCCTATCACACCAATCTCGCATTGCTACAAGAGAAATGAACAACTGATAAATGAATGACCCGAGATGGGGCTGTCAGATTTGTACTCAATTTAGCTCCTCTGTATTCTATAGAGTGTTTGCACGTGACGTCAGAGCGGCCATGTTGGAGGCATACAACAAAAGAACAGACTTTCAAAACAATTGAAGTTAATCTCCATAGACCGTGACTGGCGAGGAATTCTTTTGTTCATACCTCCAACATGGCCACCGGTGCAAACACTCTATACTCACTTATCACCTCTGTATTCCATACCCTTAGCACCTGTGTATGCTGTACTCACCTTAGCACTTCTCACTGTATACCGTAGCCTTAGCAACTGTGTATTCTATACTCACTTATCACTTCTGTATTCCATACCCTTAGCACCTGTGTATGCTGCACTCACCCTAGCACTTCTGTATTCCATACCCTTAGCACCTGTGTATGCTGCACTCACCCTAGCACTTCTGTATTCCATACCCTTAGCACCTGTGTACCGGTATGTTGCACTCACCTTTGCACCTCTGTATTCCGTGTTGTAAATGCTGATGACACCAGAGTTTCCACCAACAAATAAGAGACGGCAGTCAGGGACGGAGGCACAACAGGTCACCTGGAGAGAAAGAAGTTTATGATATTGACTACGGTACATACTAGTATTGCTGCAGTATGGGGCCAAAACAAAATTTGAGACAATGTCACTGAAGGCACTGAGAATTGGAATGCCAACATGGGCGAGGGTAGGCTGTTATTGTTTGATCTAGGAACAGGTCACTGAATCTCGTGGGAGCCTTATGGGCATATGGTATCCAAATCTTACTCGGGACTGAATTTGCATCAGAACTACTCTTCTATCTGACAACAGAGATGCAACAAAGTATGTGGAGATTTTGTGAACTGGCATGCCAACATAGGTCAGCACAGGTGGTATGGACTGATGCAGACACAGGTCACGAGATCATGTGGGATGAATTTTTGTTAATATCCACTCCTTACCTGCTCAGCACCATGTTTGTGGATGAAGTTGACAGCAGGCATGTTCTTCTTGTTCTTGATTCTCAGTATGCCGTCGGGATGACCCCAGGTCACAATACCAGCCCAGATACAGTTGACAGTGTGCATGGTGGTCACACCTGAAGAGAAGGACAGAACAACATGAGAAGGGAAACCACGCTTAGAGTAAATCCTTTTCCGATCTATTCAGGAACATTACTGTACCGTTTGACCTACCTTTTTCCTTGCTATACATGACCAGCAAACAGCTACAGGGGCCTAGACCGAAGAATTCCCCAGTCGGTAATGCGACGATGGACATAACAGCAGTTCCATGGGATTGTTGCCAAGTGGCCACGGGGCTTGGACATTCAGGTGAACCAACATAGCTGCCCCATTTCAAACCCTTTACAGTTGTTAAGGGAGGGAGCTGGAAGAGACAAGAAGTTGTCAGTTCACAGAAAATTTATGGACAAAACACAAAGGAAATCTGAGAGAATTTTACAGAAAATTTATGGACAAAACACAAAGGAAATCTGAGAGAATTTTACAGAAAATTTATGGACAAAACACAAAGGAAATCTGAGAGAATTCTACAATTGTTTTTCAAGCCAGAAGATTTACTCAACAAGCCTTCCTGAATGGAAACAAACCTTGTTTTTGGCACTGTCCACTTCATCCGCTGGGCCAGGCCTTGGTTCTGACTGTAGCAGGAGATGTGATATGATGCCCATTGCACCACTGCCCTCTCCAATCTGGCAGGGAGGATGTGGGGAATCAAACAGCTGTTTTGGAGTCTGACCATATGTTTTGATCATTGTCTCCATCGCTTTACGCTTGACTGGATCCTGGATGGCGTCAACGTTGACTCCAAAATAGGTCTGAAATGAATATGAAAATAGGCCGTGTTGCAGCAAAATCACTGGTACTCCTGCTGTTCTAAATCTTACTGCCTAAAGGTGCTGCTCCATGGGAGAACTGGATCTCAATGGGCAATTCACCATTGTTGGCTTCCTTACGTCTTAAGCTGAGACCAGAGAGACATGAATGACTGCCCATAGGTTTCTATGGTCAAGTTACCCATTGAGAGCCAACATGCAGGAAAAACTCTCACTTGGAGCATTGCCTTTAGATGAATTCCCAACCGAATTTCAATGAAGAGATAGAAATTGACCTGTAGATCTGATCTGGAAAAGACACTCTTCACGAAACTTACGGATGGATGGAAGACATTGACAGCCTCCACAGCAGCCTTGCCCGTCTGCTTGTAGCCAAACACCAGATCAATCCAATTATGGAGATTCTGTGTGACGTGAAGTGACTCCAGCGCCTGGCGGTTGATGAGCATGAAGAGCCTAGCATCACGGTAACACCATTTTGGTAGAGTCACACTGTCAACTTGTTCACCATTTTGGCGATGACCGAATTCAAATCCTGGAAAAGATGAAGTTCATTACAAGGTTGACAAGAGACTCCATGCTTAGGCCCTGCTCCTCTAAATGAGGAACATGCAAAATTATTCCATGTGGCGGTGCAATGAGCATAAGACCCAGTTTTATCTGTTGCACAGTGTAAAGGACTTTGAGATATAACATCACTGCTTTGTTTTGCCCAGTTTTAGTCTTTCACCTTGTGGGGCTGCGGGTGTCTCCATTGGGTAGAAAGGTTGCTATACCTTTGGCTCAGGCCTTGCCCGTTTGGTCTTAAGAATGACACGAGTGACGCCATGAATTTGAGCACTGATACTAATACTAGTTTGGATCTTGAACTACCAAGGCTTCATATCACTATGTTTTCTGACTATGCTCCACTCCACAGCTGATGTGACTGTAGGCCTAGGCCTTGTTATCTCAAGATGCTAGTTTGTAGTCTTCCTACTAATCAGTTTCTTTCCCTGGAATCTGTTATACCTTCATGGTTGATGAAGAAATCAGGGAAACAGAAGAATTCTGGGATGAGTTCCTTGACGTCAGTTGTCGACTGTGAGCTGGAGAGTCTCCATGTTGTATCCATGGAATGGAACGTCCGATCTGGCACATCAAAACTACGATCTGGAAGCGATGAAATAGGGAGAAATGGACATCACGTAGGGATAAAATGGACATCACGTAGTCATTTCTCCACTCACTGCCCTCCAAAGGACAGGTCTGTCAAAGTGACAAACTGGTAATGGAGTCAGAGGTTGACAATGCCCCATCTGAGTTCACTACCTAAGCGAAGGACAAGTTCTTACTGCTGATGAACTAACAAAGTGAAGGAAGGGTGGAATGCGGGTGGAGCGCTTCAGTAAGACTGTGTTCGCAGTCTATTTCTGAGTGGCCCAGTGAAGGAAAAGCACATACGTAAAACCTCAGTGATGGGTGGCTCAAATCACAAGTCAGAAAACACTGCAAGTACTTTGACTAATCTTGTACCTTGATAAGTCAGGAACATCTGTGTGAATGGAGGCATCCTGACCAAGAAGTGTAGCACTGTTCCGCTGTTAGAGTAATGGGAACCATAGTGGAAAGGCTCAGACTTCATGTCCATGTCCTCTCCTCCAGTCCGCTTGGCTTTCTCATATTCTTCTTTCAACCACTTGAATGAGAAAATAGAAGAATTTAAAGGTCGATAAAATCTGTTTTTCATGTGAAATTGACCATGAAATACAAATCAGACTCACTAAGGGCAATGTAGATTACCGGGTAATTGACTTTTCTCCACATTTGAAATCTCACCTGATAATTCTGAATGAATTTCTCTTCTTTCTTCTTGTACTGGACGGCGATTGGCTTGGACAGGTTCCTGGAAGAGAGAGGGGAGTTTAAGGCAACATTTCCTTATGATGTTAGGCCTACATCTGTATTGAGTTCCCCATATACCAGGCTTATATAAATGATAAATAAGCTTACCTATAAGAGTCCGGCTTCTCCAAGTCAAGTGTTTCACTGCCATAATCAGATAAGACGAACGGGAAGACTGGGTACTGCATCAGGTCATTGAAAGTCCGACCAGCGAGTTTATTCAGGTGGATCAGGTACTCAAAGTTGGTCATGCGGCCCTCCACCCACAGTTGGCGAATCGCTGTCAGGTTCTCCATCTTGATCAGGTTTGGAAGGTTCATGGTGTCAAACAGGGCGTAAACCTGGTCCCTCTCCTGAAATCAAAAGGGTAAGCTGTCAACCTAACTGCAGACTGGCAATATTTCGAACTGCAGCTCAGGACAACATTTGTCTCGAACGAAGAACTGCTGATTTCTAACTTCAACCCTAGAATACCCTCAAGTACATGTAGACAAGCCAGACAAGTGAGTCATGTAAGGAACTCCATTGATTGGACTTAATGGATTCACCGCCTTCACTTCCAAGCCCTGTTGGGATCAAACATGCTTGCCTGAGGTAGCCTACTCCATCAGTTCCTGACTGTCCCTCCCAGCCATGTCCGAATCATAAACACAGTACAATGCAATAAAGGCTTATTTAGAATGGCAAAATCCAGCTCACCCACTCGAGTCACTCCCCTCCCCTCCACCAAAAGCCTCATCAAACAGCCAGAACATCTCCCTAGAAAACCATTCATGAGACAAGAGCTTACCCTGGTAGAATCAAATGCCAGCAGGTTTGTCTTGCCATTAGTGAGGAAGATCTCAAGAGCGATGTCTCTCAGTTGGTACCTTCTCTTGATCACCTCCTTGATATCAGCGTGTGGCCAGCTCATGGACAGCAAGTCCTTGTTACCGAGAAGGACCTGAAGAATTTAAGATCATGTCAACATTGAAGAGCGTAAACAATGCAGAATATGAAGCGGAATATCCATTCTCACAAAATCTACTGCTCACAGGACAATATTCGGCCAAAACATGTTGTGTAAATGAATTTGAATGAACCCACTGAAAACAGTGATTGTCAATCTTACCTGTGTATAGTTTGCATCATGAATAGCTTCATCAGCCACGAAGTAGACACAGTTTTCTCCAACCAGCATCTCCCCTGATGTCTCACTGGATGTGGTCACGCTGGTGCAATGACAGGTGTGCCTGAAACGAACGAGGAATACATCAGATTTAACCTGTAAGATGAGTTGCCAAAATTCAATCACAAGCGTTTACCATACATGGGAATGTGACTTACTGCATTTACCATACATGAGAAAATTCTTTGGTTACTCTATCTACATTTATTTTAGAAACACAACGTTTCAACCAGTGTACCCTGGCCGTAGTCCTGTGTACAAGTGAATAGCACATGAGGAGAGGAAGCATAAATACCACACTGTTTCTTTATTTTGTGACATTTTAGATAGGTGAAACTAAACATGAGAAAATTCTTTGGTTACTCTATCTACATTTATTTTAGTNTCATCATCAAATATGTAGGAGAGAGGCGGGACATGGCTCTCTGCATCTGTAATGGAGCAACATACTATGGCTTATGAGTTGGTGGCCACTGAAGAGTTAAAATACAGGACCTGCTAGGGAAGCTAGTGTTTTTGTCAGAAAAAATCAGTCAATTTCACAAACTACATGGGACGTGAAGGCAACCTACGATAGTCTGTCACAAAGTTTTACGTCCACTCACCCAACTTGTAACGGTGTTCCTGATGTAAGAATTTTTTATCGATGCCAAGGTGACAGCGCTGTAGTCGTTTTCTCACTCTGAATGGACCTTCAGTCGGGTCCAGTTGCCAAGATCGGGGGTACATCTCTGGGAAGAACCACACGGCTCTGGAAGATAAACCAACACCAATGACGTACTGACTCAACAAAGTTAAGCTTCAGCTGATGGTTATACCAATACAGGCGCTGAATAAGATGCAGTGTTTCCGCCAGAGGGGGGGACAGGGGGTGACATGTCCCCCTCAAAAAGTCAAAATTTGTGTTTTTGACCAAGAATTCTGTCAAATTTTCTCTATAACCCCCTCACAAAAATTCCTGGTGGAAACAATGAGATGTATACTGACCGCTCATGAGTCAACTGCTGAATAAGATGCTGCCAAGACTTCTTGATCTGAAGGCCATGCGTCATCGCCATCTTGATATGCTCAATGAATTTCTTCCTCTCCATGTTCTGTGTGTTGACCACGGACTGAGTCACGTCCATCGCATTTATGGACACCTTACTGGCCAGAGCGTCCAGTTTATGGAAGATCCTGTAAAGGAATTCATGGGTTGTTGTGGAAATTGATTGAAATTCCAAGTGTCAAGTCCAGTATCACTAAACATGCACCACCAGAGATCTCCTTACCTTTGTTCAGCAGTTGCCCTTTTCTTCGCCCACGCCAGCTTTCCCTTATGGTTTTCAATCATCCACATATCGAGATCCTCCTCGATGCTTGCCTGCTGCTCATAGTTGACTGGTTCATTCAGCGAGATTGAACTGAAGCCACACTGCTTCAGAAGAACCATCAGCATGCCACCATGTTGGATTTGAAGTGACGTTAAATCCTGTTTTTGGTTGACCACTAGATCATGGATGTAGACGGCAAGTTTCTGACCATGCTGGAAGAGAGGTCAGGGTCATTTGAAGGTCATCCCATGACTGAACAGGTCATTTTCAAGGTCATCCCACATGTGGATGGATCATTTCAAGGTCATCCCATATCTGAATGGGTCATTTCAAACTCAAACTTGAACTTTTTCTTTAGAGTGAAACCTACCGAGATCTGGGAGGTAAAACACAGCTTAATGATGTCCTTCACCTTGGGCTCCTGGACTAGTAGGCTGAGAGCAAAGGTGCGCTGCTCCACTGGTGACTCTAACGACATCATGTGGACAAACAAACGACTGAACTGAACGCGGAGGACGTCCTTGCTTTGCCAGGTAAGGCTCTTCCAATATGTTTTCTGTTTCTTATCCTGAAAACAAGACAAACAGGTTGTACTTCGATTTTTGATTTTCTTCAAGTTTTCCCCGAAGTGTGGGGGCAATACCCCCCCCCCCCCACCTCCAACACACATGAACCAGGGACATCAGTACCGAAACTGTTGCAACTGCAGGCTTTGTATTTTAAGGCGAGCTAAAAAGTGCATGCACCTTGCAAACAATAGAAATTCTATTGTTTGCAAGGCGCATGCACTTTTTAGCTCGCCTTAAAATACAAGGCCTGCAACTGAACACAGCATCCAGAGATCGGAAAACATGTTCATGCTAAATGAAACCAAAAAGTTAAAATCGTACCATGCCATCAATAATGGCCCTCATGAGGAACTCCAGGAAGAATTGTGAGAACTGATAGTGATACATCAGTGAGTCATCATAGTCTGTCTTCTTGCCGAGGTGGTGTCCATGTAAGGTTGGCGGGGTGGTCATGTGATCTGAAAGAATGAAGGAATTCTGTGAAAATATGGACCACTTATCTGCCTGGAATGACTGCACTAATGAGGTATTTTCGCAAGACTCTACAGAAAATGCCCCAGAAAAGACAGCTCTTTACACTTACCAGCAAACAAGATCCAGTCGACAGCCAAGGCCACCACTTTCTTGGTGCGATCCAGCAACTCACTCGAGCCAATCTTGCCTTCCTTCTTCTTAAACGCCCTCTGTTGGAGGCTAGCCAAAAGACTCATGTCGAGGATTGATGATCGCCGACGGGCTGGATCTAAACACAAGGAACGGTTGCGAACTGGGATCGTTGGCATCAAACTTATCTCCATCTCCTCAAACGATCCGCTGGAGCTCTCCTCCTCGCTGAAGTCCTCGAACGTCGTCAGTTTGGTAATGTGTGTCAGTTTTGGGATTCTAAGAAGTTCTCTCATGGAAGTGGTATGTTTTGGAGGTGGCGACGGTTGCACTACAGGGTCATAGATTAGACAGGTGTAGAGAGATATAAAGGAGAGCTATTACATCCAACACTGCTGTACCAATTCTGTCATCTGGGCACTGTGCCTATCAAATGCCCAAAAGAGACCGCATGACATCAAGAATCTTGACTTGTGTCCGACACCGAACTCGAGTCGAAACCCCCCAGATTTTGATGTGAGACCCGTAGACACCCTCAGAGACTGGGAAGCCAGATCTAGACACACCAGTACAGATACTAGGGCCAGTAGACAAAGAATTACCCGGTACCCAGAAATTTCCACACTTTTGACAGTTTTTTTTGGAAGAAACTTACTACCCGGTATCTTTTGCAAAACACCTAAGGTTTCTGATCCTAATGAAGTACAGGCACTGGAGGTTTGATATCAAGATGCATTCAAAAAATTGTGTCCAAAAAAGTTTAGTCATTCAGAGCAGCCATCGTTAAATGCAACAAGCTTATAGTGTATGGGCCCTATTTAAAAAGGGTGTTTAAGACTTAGACGCGTGTAACTTCGTCAAATGCATGGTGGAAGTGTGTGCATTTAGTGCCAGTGAAGTACATGCGTCTAAGTCTTAACTGCGCGATGATCGCCCTTTTTGAATATGGCCCTATAAGTTTAAGGTTGAAAATAAATAGAAGCAGGAGGAATGAACGTGTCTGGATGCAAAAAATTCAGCTGAGGTTTAGGTTATGGCATTTATTATTAGTATCCTGATGATAGCTTTATGTGTCAGGTAGGAAATGGGGACCAGAAGCTGATCAAACCTGCCAAAAAGCATAACCCTCCTTCTATCACCAGAGGTCCAACTGAAGTTTAAATCCATACCATGAGAGAAGATATGAGGACGTGTTTCCAGTTACCAACTCCCGCGGACTAAAAAGTGATTATGTGGACTAACTGCTTACAGTAGATAGAAGACCCTCCACACAATAAAGAGAGACTTGGTCTGAGGAAAAGCCAGGAATTACACCTTCGTAACTGATATTTTTTTCAAAGGAACGGGCCAAGTTCTACATGTTGTCAGTTTGAAATCCGAGGATTTCATAGCTTCAGTTACAAAGCAGGTTCATGATAGCTTGACAACCATCAAAGCAGCAGGTGGACTTAACCTTTAAGGTAAATTTGTGGATCTGCTTTGGAGTCGAGGTACTTTGTGTGAGGAGGAGAGCTGGTAGGAACTTGAGGAGATGCTGTAAGTTTGGCTGGTGATGGCATGAATTGCTGGAACGGTAAACTCGTATTTACAGCATGTATTCAGTTGGGTAAAGGACTGAATGTGATCAAAGTTGACTTTGTCCCACCTGAGAGGACTCATGCATATAAATTTAGTTGGTAAATTTATGAAATGATGATTACCAGTACTTAAAGTATTCCATGGTGCATATTACATGAATTTAAGACATGAGTGAAACATCAAGTACAAGAAGTTTAATAATGTTATATCTGTAAACACTTGTCAAATAAGATGACTTTAAGAAGAAATATCTAAAAGAAGCATAATATTCTGTTAGTTCAGCTAATTACTGATGTTAATCAGCAACTTACCAAACAAAACAGGATACCACAAGTACGTACAGTACAGGTCACAATTGACATCCCTAAATTCGCGTAAGTTCCGCGTAAGTCACTCGTAACTTACGCAACGACTCACGAGCTATGTTACGCATAACTTACGAGGTGAGTTACGCAAATTTCGGTAGCTACGCAGTGATTTACGAGGCGAGTTACGCGATTTTGGCTAGTTACCTGGTGAGTTACGCGAAACCAAAGCTGTGAGTTACGCGTAAATTACAGTGGAACCCCGGTAACACGACCACCCACGGGACAGACCCAAAGTGGTCGCGTTAGCGGGGTGGTCGCCTTACCGAAATCGGCCCGTAAGAGAAAAACAATCGGGACAATTGAAAACTGGTCGTCTTTCCGGGGTGGTCGCGTTATAGGGGTGGTCGTCGACCGGGGTTCCACTGTACTCGTAACTTACGAGTAACTTACGCAACGCCGTAGGGATGTCAATTGTGACCTGTACTGTAGTTCCCTGTGAAATGCAGGGAGAATGGGAGTCACCACAGACTGACAGCTGGTGCAAGCCAAGCTTCAGCTTCGTAAGTCATGTGGAATCACTGTAGTACTGTACATGATGAAATGGAACAGACACCAGGTAGATGGCATGTGGATATCTTGCGGATGCCATGTGGATATCATGCAGATGGCACGGTATGTGGATACCATGCACATATAATGCAGATGGCATGTGCATTCATGCAGATGGTGTAGCATGCAGATATCATGCAGATGGCAAGTGGATATCCTGCAGATGGCATATGGATGGCGAAGGCAAGCAGATGGCAAGTGGATATCTTGCAGATGGCATGTGGATATCATGCAGATGGCATGCAGACGAAATTGATATTAGAGAGAACATCATCAAATGCTCACAACCATGTGAGGTGTAAACAGAACAGAACAGAACAGAACATGGTGATACTGAAGCAGATGAGAACTGAAGACAGAGTGGCAGACAACAGATTTGCACAGATAACATTAACACGAATGTTTACCATTGAGATGGAAGAATTCTATGCAGTTAGTAATATCTACAAATGAAAGCAACGAGTTGAATACTACACAGCAAATTATCGCAATAGTTCTTGTGCAGATGACGTCATCACAGAATAATCCGCCATCTTGACGTCATCGACCCATGTGATGCACTTAGTTGTTGGCACAAGTGGAGCATGTGTGACTTCAACCATGACATGATCTACATGTGGCACACTTTGGCGTCGACGTCAGCATGGTGGACCACCGGTCAAAAGTGACGTCACAATGAGCCACTCCACAAGCTCTATATCAGGTGTATGCAGGTACGGGCTGGTATGAATAGTCTAGTCAATGCTTTTACTTCAGTTTTGTATATGGCCATCCATTTCATTTGTCCAGCAGAATGGAAGTTCTTGTGCCTTTGTAAGTACAAGTAAAAGACACCATACGTACTGACCAGGGCCAATATTAGGGAGTTTGAGATCAGCGACTTATCACGGATCCTTATACGTATACGGATCGAAATGTACAAAATTTGTCCTCGCTGTCCAGAATTCTATCCGTATACGTATAAGGATCCGTGATAAGTCGCTGATTTTAACCTCCCTAATGCTATGGCTTCGGCCCTGATGGAAAAAATCTAATACAATACCCTAATATTTCGAGAATAATATCAGTGTTTCTGCCTGTCAAACGCTGAATGGGTCAATGTCGTCCTGGGTATACCTTATGTGTACCCAGCATCATTCTGGGCAATCATTTTCTTTACCCAGGATCAACCTGGGTAAACATAAGGATCCTTAACTTTACCCGGCTTGGAGATCCCGCTGATCGTTCACTGCATCCGAAGATTGGTACTGCGCACGCCTAGCACTCACGAAGTAGGCCTAAATGTGTCGTACAACATTCAAGACATTCGTCGCGATGGAGCCTGCGATTTAGAATGTTTTGGTTGTTGGTTTGTACCTAACCAGCTGAACGCCAGGCATTGTTTTTGAAAAAAAAGTTCTTCCAGTGCCGGACCACTGTCTATCCACATTTTGGTCATCCGCCCCGTCTTCATCGGAAGAAGCATACTTATACTCGGCATGTTTGAAGCTCAGTATACAAGTAAAAAAGAAAATATTCGTGAAGGCTGGCTTAACTTGAATTTCGATCATTTCGGCCACTTCATTTCGGCTGTTTCGATCATTTCGAACACTTCATTTCGACCCGTTTGGATCATTTCGAACACTTCATTTCGGCCGTTTGTGTCATTTCGGCCATTTCATTTCGGGTTTTAGTAAGTGTTAAATATGAAAATAGGTGATTTTTTATATTCTTGCATCCTATTTCGACCATTTCGAATTTTCCGCCGTATCGATCATTTCGGCCATTTCGTTCCGTTACCAAATTCCATCCTCGAACGCAGGAGAACGATCATCGCGATTCGGTAGAAATCCCAAGCTGGGTAAAGTAAAGGATCCTTATGTTTACCCAGGATGATCATTGGTAAAGAAAAGGATTACCGAGGATGATCCTGGGTAAACATAAGGTATACCGAGGACGACATTGACCCATTCAGCCTGTCTAACGTGGGTGTGATAAGGAACGTTAGTTAAAGTTAAAACTAAAGTTTGGGTTTATAGGTTCTCATCTGACTTTACACTTTAACCCCAGTCTATCCTGAAACCTTTCAGTAGAACCCAGATGAGCTAATCATTCAGCGCTACAATCTAATCATTTCAGACCGCTACCCAGTTATACACCCGGGGAGAGAGAGGCCAGTATGGCAAAGAGACTTGCCGGAAGTCTCACGCCACAGTGGGACTCTCAAGCCCGGGAACCTCTGACCGCTGGTGGGAGACACGAACCACTATAAACACCACCGTGGCTCCTGGACTTAAGGCGCCGCTCCACGGCGATTAGTACACGTGTGATTGGGAAAGGAGATATGTAAATTATTTAAGTAATAAATTAATTTAATTAATTATTAATTTATATAACTCCTTTCCAAATCATCTTTCTTTGCATTCAGCTCCAGCACTCAACAATGGGGCTTTGTTTCTATTCAACTATTACTTTCCACACCTCCTGTTTGCACAGGGTTTCTTTATTTCAGATTTACTTGTAATGTTGGGACCCAGCTCATTACACTTCTGGTAGCTCGACATGAAAGTGCCTGCCTGCACTCTTAAAAAATTCTTGTCACCGCAACTTGTCTGTGAATACTGACCAGGTGCTTTAGTCAGTCTGACGAGTTACGCCATTCATGACACGATTTACTTGTCATGGCGAGTCGCACATCTCTGCGACGAGTTAGTTTGTCCAGTTGACAAGATGACAATAAGTTGTAGGTAGCAGGACATTATTGCGCATACGCACCCCTCACATCCATCGCTCAATTTCAAACGCCAGTAAGCATGCTGTCATCATCGTTGCCTCATTTGCCGAGTGGGTTTAGGGGTTAGGTCTATTGGCTTGTATGTTAGTTTCATATGTCATAGATTCCAATCCCATCGTAGGCTTAGAAATTAGGTAGGGTTTTTCTGGCATACGTCGTAGCCATTGTTAGTAGGCTACTTGTAACTAACGTACAACCGTCTCTTGGCGCTGAATTTCATCTTTATTGTTTCATATTTAGCCTGAACGACAAGATGTATTTTCAATGATAAGATGTCTCTTTTCCGAGGGTGACAAGTTGAAAACTTGTCAACTGACAAGATAGACCCTGTCAATTTAAGCATATGGCTGAGAACGAGTTCCAGCTTGTCAGTACGACAAGAATTTTTTTAGAGTGTGAAGAAGACACCGTGGTTGGGGTCGAAAATTTGCGAAATTCTGGAGGATGTAAAGAACATGTACAAATAATTTTGTCTGCGTATAATTTTGATATAGTGCAGTGAATCATCATAATACGTAGCCTATAATAATATTGTTGATTTTCTCCGTGCATATAAGGTTGATGTTACAGTTAGACTTTGGTTGTAGCCATGCTTCCTGTGAGTGAGCTCCATATACGCTAACGAAACCGAGCAATGTCTTTATTACTTAATGAACACTTCAGATGTTACATCAAAAATACTGCGTTGATTACACCAGATGCAGCGATTTTGGTCGTCTCTAGGATTAGGTGTGCAGTATCGTGTGTCCTTAGCGATGACTACCATTCCTTTAGTCACACACATGCTGTCATGGCCATTTCAAGCTGTCGTCTCTCGCAAAAAAATATGATACACCTGACGCGGAAGGACGTAACATATAAATCCGGATCCCGCCTTTGCCACAAATCGGTAGGTTGTCAAGATCAACTCCTTGGGCCGTATGCACCAAACGAAGATTATCTTGAACTCAGGTTGAGCCAGAGCTTTTCCATTGTCATGTTATGGCCTGGCAACCCTAAACAATTGAAAAGTTGTGGTAAACCTGAGTTCAAGATAATCTTCGTTTGGTGCATACGGCCCTTTTTCTTTAAAAGGAATTAATCCCACGGAGGAAGGTCTTGGTTACGATACGAAAACCTGAGAGAATGGAGCTAAAATGTACCCAAACCCGAGTCGCTGCGCGGAGGGTTTGGAGAAAGTTTTGCTACGCCCGAGTGGGTTTTGGTATTACTACCAAGACCCGACGCCGACGGTTTAATTTCTGTTCTGAAATCGCTAAAGTAAAAGTGTATAGGCTTCAGTGCAGTGTTAATGCCTCGTCCCCAGGGGCCGTATGCATAAAGGTGGAATAAGCTTATTCTAGGTTTAAAATGTTTAACGTAAGGTTATAACGTTAGGTTATACCTGGAATAAGCCTATTCCACTTTTATGCATACGAGCCCTGTGGTATAGTTCGTTCAGACAACCTCGGACCACTCGCTCACTAACCCTGGAATCAGCTTTGGATTTAACGCATTTGATTGGTTGACAGGAAACCGTCAAATACACCCAAGAACATACCCAAACAAATTTTCAAAATATTTTGGATCAAATCAAAAGGTTACCAATCCAGGTTTTATGATTTTTTGTAAAAGAATGAAAAAAAGTACGAGTAAGTATTTCAGATTAATTACTTTGACTCGTGCTGCCACCTATACTTAGACCAAGATTCCTGGTCTAAAAACCAAAGCTGATTCCAGGGGTTAGTGACACGTCCGCTATATTGTCAGAAAGCGAACGACCCCTGGGAACGAGGTTGATGTTAATGCAAAAAAATGTTCAAGTCAATCCGACCCGGCATCCGGGTCCAGAATGACGGCGCTAGGTCAGTGAATCACGCATTGTGTAACGGACCTGTACATCATGCACATATGTGTAGTACATTCGGCTGAAGCTTAAAAAGCAGGCTCCCCTAGTAGGATATTTAGTTGATGATACAAAACGTGCTTAAGACAGGTAATTGAGTATCCATCTCGCTGCATGATTTTCTTTGCACGGGCTCTCTGAATGTTTGAAACGAGAAACAAAATGGTGGACGTCATTTGGAAACAAAACGAGCGGATTCTTGGTACCGTACACCATGTCGAGTGCGAAATCATCGGAACCAATCAGAATACCTGTTACTCACTAACGAGTAGAATGATTGGCTGAGGGAAAGGTCAGGGTGAGGGTCAACCTTAGATCTATATTATTACACAGAGGATGCACGTCCGATGGCGCACACGACAGCACTCCGTAACCAAAACCCGCTGTATTCAGAACGAGGCTAACGCATATTATCGATTTGGCAGATAGGCACGCGGGGGGATACAACGTAAATTTTAGAATTCAACACAGCATCAGAGGGTGTCCCACAGTTTGATTAATTATGGTTCCCGATCAGTCAGATCGGGAACCATATTGTTTTTGGTCATGGTGTCTGTCTGTGTGTGTGTGTGCGTGTGTCTGTCTGTGTGTCCGGTCTGTCACACCTTCATATCTCATCTCCTTGAACAGCTACAGCCTTGGAAACAAATCCTACCCCTAGGTTTGTGAACCTGGGCAATCCAATGAGCCAATAATTTTCAATCTCAGATGCCTCCATCATGATGTACATGTAATCAACATATCAGACTTGATATTTTGTCTGTCACGCTTTTATCTGATGGCATAACTCGGCTCCTTCAACACCTACAGCAATGGAAATAAGTTCTACCCTTAGGTTTTCGTACCTTAGGAATTGAATGGGCTGGTTACTTTTGATGTGAGATGTTGGGGTCATGCTGATATCGATATCACGAATTTGATATTTTCAGATAACTTGCCATACTGTCAACTGAGCAACATGAAACAAGTCTTAGTTCATGCCTACTTATCCAAGGACTGGACTATGTTGAAATTCTCAGCCTCAAGTGTCCGGGTGTTCGAAATATCATGAGATTTTGATATATCAAACTTGATAATTTGAAATATCTCTGCCTGTGGTAAAGGTAGAGGCATGATATCACCCATACTTAGGTTATTGAGGATGCCCATTTCGATTATGCAATGACCTTGATCATCAGAGGTCAAGGTCAAGGTCAGAGGTCAAGGTCGAACTTGAAAATTTAAAATATCTCTGCCTGTGGTAGTGATAGAGACATGATATCACCCACACTTTAGGTTATTGAGGATGCACATTTCGATTACGCAATGACCTTGATTGTTAGAGGTCAAGGTCAAGGTCAAACATGAAAATTAGTAATTTCTCTGCCTGTAGTAGTGATAGAGACATGATATCCCCCATACTTAGGTTATTGAGGATGCCCATTCCGATTATGCAATGACCTTGATGATCAGAGGTCAAGGTCAAGGTCATACTTTGATAATTTGATACATCTCTGCCTATGGCAGAGGTGGAAGCATGATATCACCCACTATTAGGTTACTGAGGATGCCCATTTTGATAATGCAATGACCTTGATGATCAGAGGTCAAGGTCAAACCCCTGTCATGCCTGTAAGGTCCTCTTACACAAGCGGGAACCATCAGACATTTACAATGTCATCTTGTTTTTTTTTTCATTTTGTGAAGCTATATCAGTTCCCGAAAGGTAGGCCTAATATTCATTTTTTAATCAATTACGGTGGATGCAACCGTACTAAATCGAAAAGTTTCTTAGAATAGATTAAGCATGCATTTAGGTCAAAACCAGAGATAACTGTGGTGCCTCCAATAATTCTTGGAAAGAGTGACGTGTCGTGTTACCACAACGACCTCATTGTTGCTACAATTATAGAGTCGCCTGTACCATACTGGCGTTTGCTAGTTTACGAAAGGGAGAGAAACAGAACTTTCGGGCTAACACATAAGTCGCGCTTTTACAGAAAAACACCAAAGGCTTTGGGTTTCTTTTTGAACTTTCTGATATTATACTTACCGAGTAGAATGGGACTTTGTCTTTATCATTTGAAAGTTGGAAATTTTACTGGAAGGATTCTTGTACCACCAACGGACATGTGTCGCAGTGGAACCCCTCATATACATATTTGGAAAAAAGTTTATTATGTGTGTAAGCAGGAACACAGGTTTATCCTATATGACCTGGAAAAATCAAGCGAAAAGCAGGGCTACCGTCTCGTTAACGCTACCTATTTACACATGAAATACACCACTTTGCCTGCCTTTAGCACATTCATGTTTGGATCCGACTTGATCATCGTCTACAACGTTCCCAAAAGAATTCTCATGTTGTGTATCTACCGCCATCTGAAGAACTACCGTCGAACGTTTCATAAGCTGGCCTATAAATGGATTCGAGTGAAAAGGTTGATAAATCATTACGACTCGTCCTTTTGTCTTTTGCTTCAGTACCCTTTGAGAATATCATATCTGTTCACATTGTTAAGCCCTGACGCCATCGTCAGAAGACGTCATTTTCCCGCCGTTTCGACGGGATTTTATCGGAGGAGAATAAGCGCGAGGCGGGGAAGTATCTTCGATTTTGCAATGGATTCATTTGGAAATATCATTCATTTACGTAGTGTCTACGCTAAGAACCCCACTTCGTCGCATTTTAGGACAATAAACAGAATCAACGTTTTTGAATCCAAATAAACTAGCCAAAAAGTAAAGTATAATTGAAAATATTACTTGCAGTAATCATCAGCATTTATTTATCAATTGCGATATCATCGTTCACTTCAAGTCATAAGAGCTTAGCCTGGTTCCCTGGCCACCGTCTAGATGGCGCTGCCTAGACGGAGGCCAGGCAGTGGCCGTTGAGCATGATGAGAATGTGACGTCATTACAACGGGGATGACCTATTTTGGGCAGGAGACTAAGCCAGCCTACCATTCTGAGTAATCGATTCGACCAAGTAAAAAATACTTCAAACTCATTAATGCTCGTTCTTTTCACCAGTGTTGTATGTATCAAGTATGAATTAGCTAAATCCTTATTTTTGCTCTATCATTATTCCCAAATTCGTCCTTTTCATTTGTCAGATTAATTGACGCGATAAATCCCGAGGCCATACCCTTTACTAGGAATTCCTGATAAACCTCGCGGCTACTGCCTGGCCACCGTCTACGCAGCGCCATCTAGACAGTGGCGAGGGAACCAGGCTAATAAGAGCTACGTTCATGAGAGCTACTCTAGCCGTCGATTCGTGTTTTTGTTCAAACTCGAGACATAAGAACGTCCCGTGAAAGTGGCAAGCTGCCATGTGAAATAACCGTATGATCGAGTGTGACAACAAATCCTACCCTGACCTACTTGTTATCAGGTTATTACTGGGTTTGAAATGGACATCATACAACCTGGTCTCCAGACCAAAATTGGGCTTTCCATGTTGCGCTTTTTTGGCCCACCCTGTATAAACGTATACTTTAGATCTGTTTAAAGGAGGGTTTGAGAATACGGGCCACGATTTCTATTATTTCTTTCTTCTTTCTAAATCTGCCATGTTCAAGGAACGTAATGCCTTGGTTTACAACACGAAAAAGAAATTGCCCTTTGTACCGCAAGTGAAACTACGAAAAGGAGATTCGTTCTTCGTGGATCCAAAATCAGATTTGTTTTTCCTCATTTTGAAGGCAAGTGACGAGTCACCCCTTAATACTGTCATTGCCTACCGGATCAAAAAGAAAGGAACAAGTACAAATTATTGTGTATTCAACGAATCAAAATATTTTTCGCCTTGTCACATGACAAACAGGGTGGTAAGAGGTACATTTATAGAGTTTCTTTGCATCCCGAAAAAGGGTGGAAACAGCGTACACTTATTTGACTTTAACTTGGGTAAGTTCTTGAAGAAGGTACGCCTCCCTGTTGGTGATCCTTGTTCACATGGAACAATGTTTTCACCTTTCTTTTACAAGATGAAAGCGATTGTGAAATGCCGTCATTCACTCAGGCTTTATGATGTCATCTGGAATAATAACATGACCGAATTTGCATTCACTACTTACGCATCTTTGAATATTATTGGTGGTCAGTTGTCAATGACACGAGAGTACGATTTGTTGAAGCCTGTTTTTAATGATAAAGTCATATTTTACCGAGGAAAAAAGAGTTATCGTCCTGAAATATTCCTAATCAAAGGCACCGTCTTTCCTTATACCGCAGGAGTGCACCAACAGTGTGATATCAAAATCTGGGATGAGCCGGATCAGGTGTTGATTTTGGCCTGTAGGCCCCCTCTCGCTTTGGCGGCTTTTAAAGTGAACACATTACCAAGTGACAGTATAGTGAAAACAAGAAGACGTGTTCTGGTCACAAAGCTTGTTGTTTATTTCAAGTATAAGACCAATATCCTTCAACGTGGACGTTTTTCAAATGTGTATAATTGTGACACGTTATTGCACGTCATTGTGAGGGATGGATTCGGCCATGACGAAATAAGACATGTTGTGATGTATAAAGCTCAACGGCGAATAACCACGAAAGTGTGACGACCAATTTCTCCTCACAGTGCATGAATGAGGAACCAGTATGACGCTAATAGAGACCTTTCGCACCCTCACGTTTAGGTGATCGACTACATTTAGTTATACGTAACCGTAACCGGTGAAACGGTTTGGTTTTAGTGGTTTCGCAGAGAGACACGGTGTAATATTTATCATTGCCCCCCTAACAGGAATGCCCGGGGAGTTATCAAGCACTGGAAATTGGCCGAATTTAGATGTAGTATGATGTACAAATCCGTCGGAGGCCACGACCCACTTTCCGCGGCCCAATCCAGTGCGAGTTCAGTGAGGTCACGACCCCTCATTTGCATGAGTAAGGAGAGGCTCTCCTATTATAGTAGTAAGATATTAATGCTATGCACATGTTCGGCTGTTTACCCTTGTTGTTATACTATTGTTAGGTACTTGTCCTACTCGACGTACAAGAATCGTTATTTTGCAATATTATAACTTATAGTGTTTCTCATTATTTTTTACTCGAATTTCAATTATTCTTTTCCACTGACACCTAAATATCTGACAGTTAGGCCTTCACGCATGTATTTTTTTTCAACCATTTACGTCATCCCAAATCGTGATTGGTATAAATGTATGACCACAGTGGCTTGGGTGGACCCGAGGCAGAATGGTTGGTTAGGGTTATAACCCTAACCCCCTAACCCTAATTACGGTGACAACCCTAGCCCCCAACCCTAATTACGGTGACAACCCTAACCCTAATTACGGTGACAACCCTAACCCCCAACCCTAATTACGGTGACAACCCTAACCCCAATTACGGTGACAATTCTAACCCACTAACCCTAATTACGGTGATAACCCTAACCAAAAATAGATAACTCGCTTATCTATTTTTGCCGTACCGTAACCCAACCCTACTGTATCGCGTCAGGTCCCTGTGGGTATGACAGCCGTGCAGAGGAGACGCACCACGTTAATACAGCACAGAGTTTCGCTACTCTTAATAGGGAGTTCAAGAAATCAAACGAAAAAAAGATAACTTTACGACAACGCTTTTTTTCCGAAAATGTCATATGTAATATATACATGTAATCTGGGGAATTCGCAGTATGAAAAGTAACGTTGTCGTAAGAGTTAACGTTTATCGTTTGATTTCTTAGATTCCCTATTGTTCGAATTATTAATTGCGAAGGAAATTAAAATAGGCTTTCTCTGTTCATCAATTATTGACCAAAAATTAATATTAAAAAAAACGAAACAAAATAACCTTAGTAACAGAAGAAACAGTCGTGGCAAAGTAATGGAAAGAATACTGAGATACATTGCATTGATACAGTACAAGGAGAAGAACGACAACGATGAAAGTCCCATGCTGGGGATCGATCTACCTAAACCTGGAAAGTAAGAAATCAGNAGACTAGTGCGTACGCGACGCGGAGCGACGCGTTTTCTTTTGTGTTTTCGCGCTCCACTGCACATGGTGCTCAGTAGTGCCTGAAAACACAAAAGAAAACGCTTAGCTCCGCGCGGCGTCGCGCTAGTCTGTCACCGGCTTTACCCGTGAACTGCGGCCGGCTAGTGTATAGGCCTTCATCTAGTGTATGTGCACACGTAACAACTGCTCACAAAATGATGACGTAAAAGTAAACGTTCAGCAAACCGTTCAATTGCGAAAGGCCTATACTGATCGCATGGCAGTCAATGGAAACTGCCCTTTTTACACGGATTTGATTCACAACTCAAAAGCCTAATAAAATACATGTATGACCGAAACAAAAACATACAAAATGTTACACATGGTATGCATAAGGAATCCTTCTAAATCTGATAACAAAGAATAGCGATCACCGTTGGAATGAGGGTTTTGATTAAAATATGTTGCTTTTGCAAACCGTTTTTCTCTGACGTGTAGTGAAGTCGCTACGGATAATGTTTTCTATAACAGTTTGTGTACACGTCACTAGACCGCAACATTTGATGACCTAAATGTAGTCGGTTGCCTAAACGTGCGGGTGCGAAAGGTCTCTAATATCGGTCACCCAGCCGCTGTTTCGAATTTGGGGATCGAACAAGCGTCTGGGTCATAACGCCACATTTTCTGTTACGAGCAGACCAAGATCCTGGTCTGGATGCTGATTGGCTAATCAGGGACAGAGTTAGTCATTCATTCTCATCCGCCGATTCCTCCCATTTGAGAATCACAATCCGGCTGCTGATTGGGCAAGAGAAGTGATCATGTGATCTCATCTTGGCGACGATTACACATGTATAATGTCAGTTGGGATTTCTCGACCTCGTCTTCCATACGGATACACAATTCCTGCAACCGGAACACCGAGACCAAATCCCCCGAGACATTGCGAGAATTGGGTTTGGGATTTAGTCCCGGGGGAAAAATCAACGCCGCCATCTTGAATATATTATTGCGCCCCCACCTATAGCTGGGATAGTGATACGGCGACCGAACAACCTGGATCTACTTTCGGACTACTTTAACTCATCCACTAGAAGATATAGTTCGGTGAAATTCATCACTTTTGTGTCGAAAAAGAACCTAACGATGGCAGTTTTGGGTTAATTTAATAATATGACACACAAAAGTGAATTTTACTAAGATTTTGTGAGTTATTGAGCGTTTTTGTTTAGCCAAATCGGGATTTCCGCCCGGGATTCCGCCACCATGCCATACACTACAGAATGTACAGCGCACTGACATGCATTTCGCTGTTCTGATGCAGTGTATGCACTGTTTATTTGTTTGCCATTCCCGAAGCAATAAAATATTCTATTATGGGTCTTCCGATGTAAATATGCGAATAAATTGACTCAAATATACTTTCTTGATCGGAAATCATCATAAAATACAATAAAAGTAGCAAATATTTATCAGAAATGTCATTTCTTCGGGAACTACTTTTACCGCGGAAGTATGCTCCCGACACTGGCGCTGTGAGGCGCGACGCATCACATAACCCTACGCAAAATGGCGGATTTGACTCTTGTTCTTCAGGGTCACAAACCGACGCAACGTCACCAGGTTATTTTGGAGGTTTGTTCCCTGTTGTTCAGGTTGACAATTCCTGCTCACTTTTCAGCCTGAAATTCAACTCCAGTAAGTTGATGCTGGCCAGTACGCTGTCTCAGATCAATTCAGCTGTCTCAGATCAATTCACCAATCGATTCATTGCCAGATTCGGACATTTTGGAAGGTTGTGAGATGAAATATAATCCAATAATGGAAGCAGCCATCTTATGTCACGTGACCTTCTACAGCATTACCCACAATGCACTGTATCACAGCAATAACGGCGTTCTGTGCCAGACGTTTGTGTAGCAGTACTCCGGAACAAAACGACTGGCCGCGCGAGGCTAGTATGACGCAAGGCGGCGCTACCATCGAACCGGCCGAAAGACGTCATGGCGTCACTTTTGCCTCAGTTGATATCGCATCGCGGGGAAATGTGTGTAAAATTTTCTACAGTTGACGTCATTTTGACGTCAAAATGACGTCATAGAAGGTTTTCAATAACCTTATTTGGTAAATTGGTATCATATTTCTATCTGTTGGTAATATATTTATAGGGTCTAAATCGAACCAGAAAAAAGTTTTCTGTACATTGAAAATTTGGGGGTCGCCATTTTGAAAATATGCTAATTAACCACTTTCCCGGGGGCAGATTTTGGCCTACTTTTTTTCTGGGGTCAACCACAACCTAGTCCTACACCTCCAAGAGAAAAGCCTTTTGTATACATTTTTTTGGGGTTGACCCCTAATTTTTCATATATTGACCCGTCTACTGCATGTGATTGGTTCAAGTACAGTAACTGTACTTAAAATGCCCTAATGTGTAAACGTAGGGCAGACCTTAAAAATAATATAACGTGTATAATATTTGAAAGATAGTAATTACATGTAGGCCGAAATTCTCATTATATATATTTTAATGTCCCATATCGCTTTCATTCCTCTTGGAAATCTTCAGTGGGAATGATGAAATATTATTTACATGAGATATATATACATACATGTAACCTGTCCCACAGCAGGTTCAGGCAAAATGTTCTCCTCTGGATCCATTGCTTAAAGGGACTAGGAAAATTGTTTCTAGCTTCGGTTATTACAAAATGCTAGTCTTTCATGATAAATTCCCACCCTCAATTAACTTTTCCAATTAAGTGTTAATTACTGGCACCCAGACAAATCAGTTATTACCACACCTTGGAGCAGTCACTATTTGAGCAATTGCTCAGCAGGTGTCTCCCATGGTCATTTGCCCGAGTCACTGGGAATCTAAAGCCACCCAAACACATGCAAAAACCAACAATAACCTGCTGAATCCAGCATGTATGTAGTGTGTACCTTCATGTGTCCACACAATGTTATGTAATCTTTTCAAAACATTCCTAATCAGTGCTCACTTGAACGTGATTAAGCATGCCACTTTTATTCAACCAACAGCCTTCTGATAAATCAGCCAAGATACATAGATCTTCAGCAACATATAAAAACCCGTCAATGATGCATTAGAAATTTCTGAAGGTCATTTTCCTTGGTCAGGTGGTGATTTAGAGGAAGAAGAAATAAAATGTTGTGACTGCTCCGTACAATACATACAGCGACACTATTAAGCTTGTACTCTATTGTGTTGATTAGGTTCCATTGCTCAAATAGTGACTGCTCCATGGTGTGGTGATGACCGATTTGTCTGGGTGTCAGTAATTAACAATTTAGTAATTGAAAAAGTGAATTTAATGTGGGAAAGTATTATGAAAGGCTAGCATTTTGTAATAACCGAAGCTTGAAAAAATTTTCCTTGTCCCTGTAACCCACACATGTGGTGCTTTCAATCTCCTCACCCTACGCTGAACAATTAATAGGATAATGTAGAGTTGCAGCTCCAGAGCAGCCTTCTGTCAGAGTCCATGATGGAAAAGTGATTTCCCTCCAAATTTTCCGAAACATTCATGAACAACCTTGGACAAAAGTCCCATGGTGTAAACAAGTGTTTTAGTGACCTTGAACATCATCATACAAATGTATGATGAAAAGGGGCTGTTCATTCTCATCTTAGGGATTGTCAAATCAGGCTGTTCGTGATCACCCTGACCTAAAAATATAATGTTGGGTCATTTCAATGACCAGAAACTGACAGAAGAATCACTTTTTTTGCTCAATGTAGGACCATTCTATTCTCTAGGTGGGGGTTGGAGGTGCCATAGGCCTATACATTGTGTTATGGTTGCATAATGTCATTTCTTGCCCATTCTTGATAAAGGTGTTTTGGGTGACTTGATGTTTTCAATGCCAATATAAGGGTGCAAGGGATGATAGTGGCGTGACCTGCCCAGGGTTTGAATAGGGACTAGGAAAGTCCTAGAAGATGTTAGATAATATTGAATAATTCTTTTTGTTACGAAGCAATTTCTTAGACTTCCTTTGGCCAAAGGGTCACTGCAATGTTGTAGCTCAAAGTGCTTGATTGAGCTATAGCCTAGAGTTTTAGTACTGCGTAGATATGGTAGTGCATCTGTGCCAAGTTTGTGGAAGATGTAACAAAATNTACCCTTAGGTTTTCATACCCTAGGAATCGAATGGACTGATTACTTTTGATCTGAGATGTAGGGGTCATGGTGATATCGATATCACAAATTTGATATTTTGAGATAACTTGCCATATTGTCAACTGAGTAACATGAAACAAGTCTTAGTTCATGCCTACTTATCCAAGGACTGGACTATGTTAAAATTCTCAGCCTCCAGTGTCCGGGTGATTGAGATATCATGAGATTTGATATATCAAACTTGATAATTTGAAATATCTCTGCCTGTGTTAGAGATAGAGGCATGATATTACCCATACTTTGGTTATTGAGGATGCCCATTTCGATTATGCAATGACCTTGATGATCAGAGGTCAAGGTCAAGGTCAAACTTGATACTTTGATGTATCTCTTCCTGTCGTAGAGGTAGTGGCATGATATCACCCATACTAAGCTTATTGAGGATGCCCATTCCGATTATGCAATGACCTTGATGATCAAAGGTCAAGGTCAAGGTCAAATTTGAGAATTTGAAATATCTATGATACAGATATCTATGATACAAATATCCATGATACAGATAGAGACATGATATCACCCATACTTTAGGTTATTGAGGCTGCCCATTTTGATTATGCAATGATGTTGATGATCAGATGTCAAGGTCAAGGTCAACAATGANCAGGACCTCTAATGAGCAGCACAACCCATTTCTGAAGTAACATTTAGACTTTATGGCATTTTTGCGGGGCCTCATCACATTGATTAGCCTTTTGTTCTAGATAATGACTTATGATTGACTTGACAATTGATCCAATATTGATCATTTTCACCATAGAATCATCCCTGCAACTTTCAAATTCATAGCTTTTCTAGTTTTCCCAAGGATCACAAATCTTGGTCTCAAATGAAAATGAACAGCCCCTTTTTGAACAAAAGTATGATCGTCTAAATGGGGCTTTAGACCAACATGTATATTTTTAGTACCAGTGTTAATTGATAGATGGCGTTGAAGTAGTTGGAAGCAGATTTGACTTGTCCCAGTTCTTGGGTGACAAAAATCAGTCGCATGTTACTCTTAGCCTGCCAAGTTGATACCAAATGTTTGTCAGTTTCAATACTGCCTGTCTATTATGAAATCTGAAACAATCTACATGTAATTTAAACAGTGTTCTTTAAGTTTTGGCAGGAATACAGTGTCATATACATACATGTATTTCACATTGGTCTGACAATTTCGGTAACTGGACCACCTCACCTAAGTGGCCCACTTGCTCCAGTCCCGTGGGTGGTCCACTACCGAGGTTCCACTGTATTTCTTCCATTCTCTCCTGGTGTCATCTTAGCTCGTTGAGGTTCGCCTTCTGAGCGACATGCGACTGGTTTTGCCAGAAATGGTCACAAATATGGTCTGCCCTGAAGAGGTAAAGTGCATTTGGTGGTCCTCAATACAGAGGTTCTACTTGATATTTCAGTTCATTCCTAAAACTTTCTGTAAATCAGGAACCTCTCGGGTACTTGTGAGTGTGATTGGTCAGAGCCTTTCTTATCAGTTGTAATTTCCCAGTCCAATACTTTTAAGGAGATGCAAGATCAACTTTGGGTTTTTTACCACTCCGTCCAACGACAATCTACTTTATGGTGTTATCAAGTCACAAATTATAATCTGGTCCATTTATTGATGAATGAATAATTTATATCTTTATGCGATAACACATTACACTGTATCTTTGAATAAAGCTAATACGTCCTACTTCATCAGTAGCATTGTTTTTTGTACTAATTAAGACTGTCCATTCTCGGGGTGGGCAGTCTTCCTATTCTTATACCGTGGCGTCCGTCATCATCGTCGGCCTTTAGCAGGGTATGTTTCATAACTGCTGGGGTAATTAACCTGAAACATTAGCCGTTGTTACACTACATAAAAATACCCGTGTTTTTCCAGACCCATGTCAAACCCGTGTGTACGAAAATCCCGGCGAGAGGTCACGCTACTACACTGTAGTTAAGTAGCCCGGCAACAGTTGCGCTGCAAACATTGACTCTTCGGTTATTTCTGAATTGGCACACATTGTCGGAGGCTTGAAAACGACGTCAATTAATGGCTGCGGCATCTGTCGCCGTGCGAAGAACTAACGAACACACGGGGATTTCGAAAAGCACGGCGAGATTGCCGTGTCTCAAAAACCCGCGTTTTTCAGACACGGGTTTCTTGAAGCCCGGCAATTCATAGGTGTGACCGCAAAAACCCGGGGATTTTATGTGTAACCACGGCTATTGTATACAAATACCCCTAGATCAGATTATCTGTGACACCAAGTTTCGGTCCGATTCGATTATTGGCTTGGCCACAAGATGCCCAAAACCGAAAACACAAAAGCACAATAACTCTTAAACTAATGGATGGATTATCTCCAAATTTTTGTCATAGTTATGAGGATGCATGACATATGTAACGGGTTTTTGATTTGACCTACTTTTCAAGTGGAGCGTATTGTCGGAGTTCAAAATTTCCAAATTGGTAGTACGTTTCGTGGTTATTTGTCCTAGAGTCTACTAACTTGATGTGATTATGTTTGTACCCTCTACATGTTGTGTTCAGCAAATTTCGGGCTGGTGCTACCTCAGACATGGTCCCAGGTGGCCGTCTTGGAAAATGGCTTATGGCTCATATCTCATAGATTACTCCCAACTATAATGTTTTAAACCTGAAATTGTATGTATCTGGGTACCCTCTATGCGTACATCGAATTTTGATCCTTTCCGACTTCAAATATGTTGGCCAGTCGGTCATCCTGAAAGCGGGGCTTTGGCCAATGTCTTATGAAGAACAGCAGCTGGAATGTTGTAACTTGGTATGAATATGTAGATCCCTCTCTATGACTGCCACATTTTAGCTCTATTGCACTTCAAGTATGGCCACTATGGTGTTTCCCTGGAACATCGAGTGGGCACTTGTTGTTTGTTCTTCTGATACATTGTACATTCACCCAGGTGAGCACATGGTCCGTGGGCCATTTCATTTTATCTGACCTACTCTTCAAGGTCACCAAGGTCAAAATTAAGAATTCCATCCTTTTGGTGGCATGTTTATTGCGATTTCATCTAGAGTCTTTATATGTAGGTGTAAAGATGGTCCTCTGCAAACTTAGCATACACGTATCACTGGCTGACTGCATGCGGCAAGGACAAAGTTTACACTTCTGTCTCCATATAAAAGTGTGTTTGTTCATGTGGCCAACTGTAAAACCCAGGTAAACACATGGTCCACGCGCCATTTTTTTTTCAATTCGGTTACACTAATTGTCGAACATTCTGATCTGATTGTGAGATGTCATGCGCGAGATTTAGATGCATAGTAGGCCTACTCGACAACAATGATCACTGGACGGCGACAAATACTAGCTTCTTGAGGAACAGGATTCAGGTGCATTTTGCGGTCCCTCAAGTGAATGGCTTCTACGCCATTTCATTGAAACGTCGTACACAAAGAAATTGCCGGCGGGAGAACCCCTTACTTTGAAAGCCTGACATTTTAGGAACGTCTTGAAATCGAATTTCGTTGGCGCAGATGGCCCACGTGACGGGCGCCACACACTATACACCCATAGATACGACGGAAATCAACAAGTGTTATTTGAGCCTAATCTCTTACGATGATTTTTCAGATGTTTTATTGGTTGTGATACCTGTCATTACTAATAAAACATTCAGTGGTCTAACGACATCGTACTCTGTAAATTATCAAGTTATAGGTTGCAGATTATCCCGGCAGATTTATTTATTAATAATTATACATTGCGGTTATGTTGCAACTGAACAGGTCTAGTTTGCGAACAGTTCGTCATGCTGCCCCCTGATACCTCTATTTGATACTTGAACAAATAACCATGTGCCGCATGACTTTGAATGAGACCAGTCGAGACCTGGGCTCGCATTCTCCCATAGAAGGGCTTTGATCTCGCTCCTCTGGCTATGCCCCTTTATAGAGGACGTGATTCTGCATCGAATGATACCAGTGTCGTTGTTTACACTTCACGTTTCAATGAGCAGCGACGGTTTGAAGTTTGCAAAATTGAAGTCCTTTAGAGGGTGAAAGGATTAATTATTTCAAAAATAGTGCCAATGGCACTGTGCCCGCTTGGCTCAGGGCTGTTTGTGTTTTGAAGCATTGTTGTTGTGGATGCTGATGGCCGACATGTAGATTAAGCAAGTGAAGGAACATTATATTATAGGTAGATTGGTACACTCCACTTTTGTTATACCACCAGTGGCGGTATATCGATGGTATTGTTGACTATGTTGAAATGCCTTCGACCAAGGAAATCAATTGTCTGTGGCGGTGTATCGAGAGGCTCTATAACGAAAGTGGACTGTATATGCATTAAATATGCTTACCTATACATAGGGTTACGTCTTGTGCAAAACAATGCTACAAGGAGTGTGGACGAATAAATGCACAGAAGAATAAAGATAGTCTCTCCAGTTGAAAACAGCCATTTTATTGACTCAACATAATTGCATGTGACTAAATATATGTGTCAGATCATCAACATGTATCAATGAGCTGCAATGATTGATGATTATATTGGGAATATAATTACAGACTATGAACAAAATATACATGTATATACTTGACACTGTGGTTTTCTCTCAATATTGTGACTCTTTCACTTTGTAGCATTCTACTGACTTTATACAGCTGAATAAAAATTACAGTGAAGTGGAATATGTACAAGAGTTCAGTGCAACATCATGACAAAATGAAATATAGGCGTATGATACATGTTTAATCAAATGATATTTGATTGGTCAGGATATATGACAGAGCTAATGAACAAGCATGTCTTGTAATTGAGATTAGTGTTTCTATTGCCCAACATTGTCACATGTTATCTACTAAGTCTGTTTATCAACTGGCTGATGTTTGAAATGAATCAAATCGCTATGTAGGTACGTGGGATTCATCATGTTGCAACTTGGCATCTGTTGGAATTACATCTTGCGTGTTGTTCATTTCTTTATTTGCAGTGGTTGTATGTTGACTGGGGCTTGGTCATTTGTTTCCTTCTTATAACCGTCTGTAACGAGATATAAGGATGAGGATATAGTGGTTACTGCATAGCAATTACAGATATTGGATTTTTGAGGTCTGAAAGTGAGAATGAGAACTTGTGAGATTGCACTTGTAAATTTCATTGAGACAAAAGAGATAAAAGTAAATGTGGTTGGTTATTGATAGCACAAACATGACAAAGACAACAGGGGTGAAGGTTGTTATTTGCAACTGCATGTGAAATTGCAATGCAAGAGTGGAATTAGGCACTGGCAATGCTATCCTTGAATGATTGAACTTTTATATGAAGATAATGCAAGCACCTTAGATGTTTTGTTGATTGGTTCACTGATGTTTGCAGTGTTTGTTTACTTTGATATTGACAGGAAGATCGGCTTGTGATCCGAGAAGTAACTTTCAAGTGTGCCACTAATGACAACTGAGTCTTTGTCAATATTTGTATATATGTGATCGAGTGTACTGCCATAGTCAGTTGTTGGGTTATTGATGAGTTGTTGGTAATTAAACTGATGTTGCATCATTTTTTCCAGGGCAGGTGTTCTGCTGAGATCAACATTGAAGTCACCCATGATGATGACATTTTTCTCTGGTTGTATGTGTTCATGCAAGTCTTGAAGAACTGCTTGGATGGTATGCAGTTGTGCTGCAGATGGATGTACATAGAGCATGACAAGCTGAATTGGGTACAGTTTGGCATTGTACTCTGCAATAATGTATTCAATATTAGAGTTGATACCTGTACATGTTCTGACAGGGTTTTGCCTGTGGTAAATGATCATGCCATAGTGAGATCTATTGTCTATTGAAGGTTGATCATTTCTTATTGGTGTATCAGTGAAGTGAGACAAGCCAAACTTGGAGCTGTCATCAGAAGGCATCAGTCTTGTTTCTGAGAAGCCAACTATATCACAGTTGCTGATGTACTGTTCATGTGAAATATCATTGATGTGTTTGTGGAAAGATCTGCAATTATGAAAGACTACTGTACAGGTGTCACTACTTTGTGTTATGAGAGGAGGAGCAATGTCCAGCTTGGCTTCTTGTCGAAGACGATTCATTTCTGAACAAACTTCATCAGAAATAGCAATTTTGTCTTCATTTAAATTGAGTATGTACAGATTGGTCATGTTTGTCACTCGACTCAAGGCAACATAGTGCATGTGGTTTTGCTTACGCCCTGATAGATCTACCACCAATGACTGCAATGTAGAACCTTGGGATTTGTGAACAGTTTTGGCAGAGGCAGGCCGGATTGGATATTGTTTTCTCACAACAAAACAGTTCTTGAATCTTCCCACAGTGAATTGTCTTTGGGTTTCCATGATTGGAGTCCACTTCTTATCAATTGCATCATTGTAGAGATAATGGAATTGCCTTCTTTGCTGTGCTCCAATTCTAGGATCTTCAAATTCGCCCCATATTATTGAGCATCTGTTTGACATTGGTTTCATTCTGAAGTCGAGCATTTTGACCACAAAAGAAGCACCATTGGTCAGGCCATCGCTGGTAGCTACATTCACTGATATTTCACACCTTGTATTAGTGGCTACTGGGAGTTCAGTCATTAAGCCCATAGTTTTGGAAGGGTCATTGGGAATCTTTGTCAGAAGAGTGTTTTTAACTTCTTGGCTGACATCACCTTGAACTTGATCTATGGCCTTGATGATGGTTTTTTCACCCTGTGCATCATGGAAAATTACTGCATTATGTCCGTTGACTAACATTCTTGTTGTGAACAAGTACGTGGCTGAATCTGGTAGTAATGTTTTGACTGTTTCCAAGGGAGCAACTCTTGATTTCAATGATTCTATATCATTTGTTGTTTGTTTGCCCTCGCGCAAGCGATTCAGAAGTTGTGCGAACTCAGCATCTTCTCGTTGTCTCATTATTTGCTGTAATTCCCAAACTGAGAAAAGGTTCTGCCATATGTTTGTAGCAAGAGGACCATAGCCTTCGGTAGTGTTGTGGAATATCCACTTGTCCATGACAGGCTGTAGCTGATGCAGGTCACCTATGGCAATAATGCTGACATTCCCAAACAATGCTTTACATCCCGTGATTTCTTGGAGTCTAAGATTGATGAAATTGAACATATTTGTTCCTACCATTGATATTTCATCAATGAATATGACTTTTAGGCATTGATACTTGGTTCTGAGTGTATTCAATCGTTGCATGTCGAGAGGTTTGTAAGCGAATGCTTGATTAGCAGGTATATTGAAAGCAGAATGTAGAGTAGCACCATTGATATTGAAGGCAGCTTTGCCAGTGGGAGCTGTAAGCAGTATTTTGACATCATCTGGATTTGATCCTGCACCTGAGTTGAAATATCGATAGAGTGCTTGATATAGAGCTTTTGTCACAACAGTTTTGCCACAGCCGGCACCACCAGTCAGAAATAGATGGATGGGGTTTTCATGTGTCTTGAAGTGATGTAGCACATGGTAGAAAAATGCCTTTTGTTCAACATTGAGGCTTTGGAGAAGGTTCAGATATTCAAGGTTTGGAAGAATGCTTGGCTGCATTTCAAGCTCATATGAAAGTTGCTGTACCTCCGGACTGAATCCATCTGATTGCTGGGAGTTGGAAGCAAATTTTAACGGATCAAAGCAACCATACAGCTCACTATCACATGTTCCTTCTGCTTCATCTTCGTCATTTCTGTGCTCAGTATTTGGTGCTACTTCAGCCCAATCATCTTGAGAGACTTGTTCTTGTGCTCTATTAAGTTCGTCTGTATTGTGTTCATATTTTGCTTCGACCAACTGAATGGTTTCTTTATCTCTGTTATATCTCTCTTCATATGAATCACAGCCAGAGAGGAGATCTGAAGTTTCATGTCTCCAGTTGGTATAAAGCATAAGCTTTTCTCTGAAATGTTTTTCTGGATCCTTCGCTTTGCTAAAGCGGACAAATCTGATGACTTTTTGTTTCTTCCTTTTTTTTAAGACATAGCCATTTTTTAGCTGGTATGTTTCAGCAGAGTTGGGAGGAATATCAGTGTCGGAATCATCCTGGGATGGATCATCATCTCTGTTGTCAACTAGTTCTTGGTTTTCAGCTAAAAGATTTTCATAATCATTAATTTGTTTTGAGAATGTTTTGTTTTTGACAACATCATAATTTGAGGCAAAGTCTGCGAAGACAATGTTTTCTAGCTGTTTTGGTCGTGATTGGTATCTTGTGATGATACTTTCTGCATGGATGTCAGTAGAGTCATCAGGAAGTGACTTGAGCTGGGCTTCAGATTTCAGCAGATATGTGCGTTCATCAGGGGGAGAGGTGTTTATGAAAAGTACGTCTCGTGTGCTTTTTCTCAATGGTAATTGGAGAGCAATATAGGCTGCCTCTTGCGCACTGATTTCTACTGCTGAGAGAAATTTCTTGCCAATTGACCGGACTTGTTGCTTAATGTCATGGTTGTTTTGCTTTGCTTCTTCACAAGCTTCATGCAGGAGATTTGACATGCCTCTTTGGCCTTTGGTGATGTAGTTTGCAATGTATGCTGCACAGGCATAGGCATCCAAAACAAACTGGAAATCAGTGTTTAATTCAAAGGCTTTAAGTATGGTTTCATTGTATGTATTCACTCTTATCTCTGAAGGACTTCGTTTGTAGAATATTCTGGTAGCTGTGAGAGACGATCGAAGAGCAAGTACATAAGATTCAAAATCCACGTCAAGTTCGGCAAGAAATTCCTCAAAGGATAATTTTGAATCTTTCATGGATGACAACTTTTCAACAATTTTTGTGTACAGTTGTTCATGTGAATCACTCTTTTCGTCCTCTTCTAGTGGTTCGAGTATCATGGTTCTTGGTAGTGGAGGAATAGGATAGTGAAACCTACATGCCTTGCAGTGTGAATTTGGTTTAAAGCATGTTCTGGTACAGTTGTGCTTTTGAAGTTTTACAAGATCTTCTATCAGTGAGTTTTCATGGCATGTGATGAACTGATCAATGAAGCTTTCTACCTCTTTCTTGTTTTCGCCATTATATCGAGGAGCATTTTTGATCCAAATTAACATGTGGATGTGAGGGCTACCTCTGTTTTGAAATTCAATTCTGCCGAAGTAGTCAGAGACCGGTCCAATGACATTGAGTTTATCCATGAGTATGCCTGAAAGTAGCCTGTTAACTCTGTAGTCAAAATATCTGCTGCACGTGACTGGATCTGATTTTATGTATTTACATTTCTGCAGCCAGGACATGTTGTCTATATCATCATCAGAGTAGTTTTTGCCATCAATCAACTTGCCAAGCATTTTTAAGAGAGGTTTCCAGCGAGTCTCAGCAGAACTGAGTGTGAGGAAGAATGTAGGTAAGCCAAGCTGACGAATCATTGCGAACAGGTCACGTTTCATGCACTCCCAGTATGGAGGTGATGTGCGAAGTGTTCGAAGTACCCTGTATCCTTCATCGAGTTTGACTAATCTGTTGACAGCGCCAGATTGACACAGATCCTTTGCTGTATATGATTTATTCTGTTTTCCCTTCACTTTGCGAACAGCTGTGCTTATTTTGTCTCGGATTTGTTTCATTTGTAACTTTTTCATCTTGAAGAATAAGTTTGGGACACACTTAGCCACTCTACGGTCAATGTTTCTGAGCTCCCATTTCACTATTGTGCTGTAGTGTAATGGTATTGTTCGTTGTGTGTTGTCTTTGTGACGTTGACCACAGTAGATCGTGGGGAATGCTAGATATTCAGCGTCTTTGTCTTGGAAAATACTCAATGGCACATTTCCTTCACCAGGGGCAAATACCATAGTTTTGTCTAGTTCTCTAAAATCAACTGGTTGTAGAAGGGTATCGAGGTTACCACAGACATTTTCATCTAAAACAGCTTGACTTTCTGATGTATTAAGTTCATTTCTACTGGGATCAGCATTTGGAGTTACAGAATCAGAACTTATTGATGCGACTGCTGTTGGATGATCATTTTGTTGACTATCTGCAGCAAAATGTGTTTGGCAAACAGCGCTTTCGCTAGGAGAGGGTAAATGGCTGGTTGAGTCTGAGTGACATGTCGTTTGCTCTGGATTGAGATTGTTTTCTGTTATGTCAGTGGATGATTCTGCTGATAATTCATCTCCAAGAACAAAATTTGCAATGTTATCTCTTTCTGCTTGGTAGTTTTCATTTAGTGATATTCCTTGCTCTTGGAACATTTCACTATTATCTATCAACCATTTAGCAGCTTTTAGGATGTGAGATGGTCGCACTGATTCAAAGGAAACTGAATGAGTAAAAGACAGCTTTCTTTTGAGTTTCACAGCTATAGTTTGTGAATCATCCAGTGTTCTAGGTATGCTATTGACAACAGTATTAACATCAGATGGAACATTGACTACATTTCCTTTTATACTCAGCTGTCCACCACGAGGTCTTTCTCTTATTTGCATGAATGGTATTCGTGGAGATATTAATCTTTCTTCGAGTGGTGTCAGGTCAAGTTCCTTAGGCTTTTCAGGGAATGATAGTTCATTTGCAACGCAACAAGCAGGCATTTTCTTTTTTCTGATTGCTGCTGCACATGTGAGACAAATCCATTCCATATTGTGTACACTTAATTGGTTGGTGAAACATTTGTCTTTCAAATTAACATCAATATCTTTGAGTGGAGCAGCTAGAAGTACACTTTCACGGAACCAAGTCTGTTGGCAACATGTGCATACATAAATAGGTCCGACACTAACTGATTTGTGAAATTGGGACACAAGCTTGGATATTTGACAACAGTGACTCAGTGTTACTTTTCTTGTTTTTTGACCTCTCTGAGAATGTCTACGTTCATTTTGCTTTAGCCTTTCAGTTTCTAAGTACAAAGCATCATTTTGTCTTCGTAATTGTTTTGTTCTTTTTTGTTGGCTTAGTTCTTTTTTGTAATAGACATCATCATTTTCCCGTTTTCTTTTCTTAGACATTGCCTCTGATCTTTTGAATTCTTGGGAAACTCTCAATTTTTGCATGACCATTTTGGTTCTTTGTCTTTCTATTTCTCCTTGTGCACACTGTGTGCGTAGCTTCTGTTTCGACTGTTTTGATCTTAGACTGTCAAGTTGGCGTTTTTCAGTATCAAGTCTACGTTTCTTCTTTGATTGGCATGAGCTTATTTCATCATTGTGTGCAAACACAGGTTCAACCCTGCGTTTTCTATTTGACTGACACGACTTCACTCTGTCTATTTCTGCCAACTGAGGGTCAAGCCTGCGTTTTCTATTCGACTGACACGACTTAGTTCTGTCTATTTCAGCCAGCTCAGGTTCAAGTCGACGCTTTCTATTTGATTGACATGAGTTAGTTCTGTCTATCTCAGCCAGCTCAGGTTCAAGTCGACGTTTTCTATTCGACTGACACGACTTAGTTCTGTCTATCTCAGCCAGCTCAGGTTCAAGTCGACGTTTTCTATTCGACTGACATGACTTAGTTCTGTCTACTTCAGCAAGTTTGGGTTGACACCTGCGCTCTCTATTTGATAGACGTGATCTTGTTTTTTCAATAATCTTTATTTCTGGTTTAAGTCTTTGCTTCTTTTTAGATTCAGACGAAATCAAGTTCTCCATTTTGTGAATCACTGGGTCTGCTCTCTTATTCTGTTTGTATTCCCTCATGTACTTTTGGCGGAGATGTTGTTTGTGTTGTTGGTTCTGAAAGTATGCTCCAAGAAGAGTTTGCTCAGCAGTCACATCGAAGCCCACACTTTCATAGGGAGTTCCGGAGGATGCAGAAAGAGATGTGAACAATGACCTGAGGTATTCTATGAGAGTACTTAGGCTTGAACATTTAACAAGAACAGCAGTGCCACTGGCTGCCAACAATCCTGATTGATTTCGAGAATGTGAATCAAAGACTGAATAAGAATCATCTGCTTCATGAAATATAGCAATAGTATAACCACTACACACTAAAAGGCAGTGTACATGCGTAGAGAAACAGTTTCTGAGTGCATCCTCAAGATTGAAATATGGCAAACTTGTAACATTATCACTGAAAATATCACCACTGTAACTGTCAGAGAAGACGAAATCATATGAAATGCCATTCACAGAAAGCTTACTGGGCAGTTCTGAAAGTAGCAACATACGAGGTGGAATGTTTTGAGAGTTTAGAAATTTTTCAAACAATTCATTTCCATTTTGTAGAATTGCATCTAAAGTGTCAGTTGTCCAAGCATAGGCCGGTTTATTGTGAGCGTATTGAATAGCAGCTTGCAAGCACATGAACGTGCATTGTAAACCAGGAAAGGAGTATCTCAAGTCACCTTGGTGATGGGATGCTGTGATGACATGCAAATGAAGATCACTTTCTTGATGATGTAACTGAGAACGAGATGCTTCCACAAGAGTTCGGCTCTGTGCAGACCTTTGTGAATGTGATTTCTTTTTTAGTTTGGGCATTGTTTGCAGATTTTGTAAAGACTTGTGATTTGGCAACTTTGTCGAGTGGCGTTGACTTCGGCAAAATAGTATGGCAGGTGCTGACTGGTTGGTTGGATAGATTCTGTTTTTTCTGCCAGTTTATAGAGCAGATTTTGGTTGCATTTGGCAAGTTTATTTGCAGATGATGACTGCTTTGCAGCACAATTGTATGGGAGGGTTTGCCTTCTAGGAAGGTTGTTTGGCAGATTTTGGTTTTCTTTTGTCAAATTTGTTTGGCAGATTTTGGTTTTCTTTTGTCAAGTTTGTTTGGCAGATTTTGGTTTTCTTTTGTCAAGTCTGTTTGGCAGATTTTGGTTGCGCTCTGGCAAGTTTGTTTGGCAGATTTTGGTTGCGTTGTGGCAAATGTGTTTGGTAGATTTTGGTTGCGTTGTGGCAAGTTTGTTTGGCAGATTTTGGTTGCGTTGTGGCAAGTTTGTTTGGCAGATTTTGGTTGCCTTTCGGCAAATTTGTTTGGCAGATTTTGATTGCCTTTCGGCAATGGCAGATTTCAGTTTAGTTGACAGCTTCTGGTTGTTGAGAACTTCTCACTTACATCTCACTACTGAAATAAAAACGAAAAGTGTATTAATAATTTATCTGCCTGCATTATTGTACCAGTGAAAACATCCTTCACATTGACAACTAACCAATGAAAGTTTATGCACCTGGCGGCCATATTGGATATCCAATTGGGCCAAAACTTCACATACACATAAGGGTCATCTAGAGTGAGCCACATAGCAGATTTGAACGCTCTGGGTCAAGTCGTTCGTGAGTTATAGCATATTTGATGATTTTGGGGTTACGCCACCTGGCGGCCATATTGGAAGTTTAATCAGGCCAAAATTTGACGTGCTTGTAAAGGTCACCTAGAGAGAGGTAAATATCAAGTTTCAGCACTCTCGGTCAAGCTGTTCCTGAGTAATAGCACTTGGACGATTTTCAGGTTACGCCACCTGGTGGCCATATTGGATGTTCGATTCGGCCAAAACTTCACATGCACATAAATGTCATCTAGAGGGAGCGACATAGCACATTTGATTCCTGTGGGTCAAGTCATTCCTGAGTTACAGCACATTTGATGATTTTCGGGTTACTCCACCTGGCGGCCATATTGGAAGTTTAATCAGGCCAAAATTTGAAGTGCTTGTAAAGGTCACCTAGAGGGTGGTAAATATCAAGTTCGAGAACTCTGGGTGAAGCCGTTCCTGAGTTATAGCACTTGGTCGATTTTCAGATTACGCCACCTGGCGGCCATATTGGATGTCCGATGGGGCCGAAACTCGGTAGTTTTGAAGGTACCACTCTAATACATGTTTATGCAAGATATGAAGATGCTCAGTCAAATAATGAGAACCTGTGGCCGGTTCGTCACTTTTGTAGAACTTTGACCTCTGTGACCTTGAAAAGTAGGTCGAATCAAAAACACGTTATATATGTTATGTATCCTAATTAGATACATCTATGATAAAAATTTTGACACGATCCAGTCATTAGTTCAGGAGTTATTGCACTTTCTGTGTTTTTGGTTTTGGCCACCTGGAGGCCAAGCCAAGAATCAAATTGGACCGAAACTTGGTGTCATAGGTCATCTGACCTAGGGATATATGTACCAAGTTTCAGATCAATAGCTCTAGCGGTTACGAAATGTGCCCTGCTAATGGACAACGGACGACGACGTCGGACAACGGACACTGCAGGACGGTAAAAGCTCATGAGTGAACTAAAAATGCCATGCACAGCTCACAGCACTGCAGGGGCCATGTTCATGGTTCATTAACAACAGATGCATTTCTTGCCCTATTGCCTAGACTGGTGACAAATGGGCAAGTAGGCCTACATGGGTAGTTATGTTCCTCACAAATGTTTGGGTAGTCAGGGTGGCGCAGTCGAAACATCGGCGCCTGCCACGACTGAGGTCGCAGGTTCGATCCCTAGGTCGTGCAAGTAGCTTTATGTGGAGAGGGCGATCTCTCCTCGACATCGTAGGTTTTCTCCGGGTGCTTCGGGTTTCCTCCTACATATCATTAATATCGTCCAATTATTTGATAAGTAGCATGTTCATGGTTCATTAACAACAGATGCATTTCTTGCCCTATTGCCTAGACTGGTGACAAATGGGCAAGTAGGCCTACATGGGTATGTTCCTCACAAATGTTTGGGTAGTCAGGGTGGCCCAAGGGAAAATACAGTATCTTCGTGTTGACACAGGCAGAATAACACCTAAGAACAAAAACACACAAACAGGTGTTGCAACAAAATCCATCATGTATACCTTCCTAAACTTGCTACACAATGTGTTCCATGAATGAAATGGCCAGGGCCATTGTGCTCACCTCTGTGATAAGTCTCCGTACTGTGACTCTCATGATGAAGGATCAGGACAGATAGGATAAAGCTGAACACACCAAGAAGTACTTTCCTGCCTAGGTCACAGATGTCAAAAATTCAATTTTTCAAGATGGCCACCTGGTGGCCACACGTGACGTTCGTTGGGACTGAAATTTTAGCAGGAATGTACAGGATACTTGCATAGACATTTAGACAACATTGAAACATCGTAACATTTACTACCGGTGAGACATGGCCAAAGTCAATTTTTCAAGATGGCCGCCTGGCAGCCATGCTGAAGTCCAATCGAACCAAAATTTGGCATATAAGTAGACAGTACCAAGACACATATTTAGGCACGGTTAAAGCATCCTAGCTACCACTATTTATGAGGTGTGGGTCGAAGTCCATTTTTCAAGATGGCTTCCTGGCGGCCATATTTGAAGTCCGATCGGGTTGAAATTTGGTGCATTTGTGCAGGCTGCCTAGATATATCTTCACACCAAATCACAACACTCTATGTCAAATAGCCATGAAATGTGCCACCAAACAGTGAATTTTGAACTTTGACCTCTATGACCTTGAAAAGTAGGTCAAATCAAAAACCCGGGATTTATGTGATGAAGTCTCATCAGAGGAACCCACCATAAAAGTTTCGTGGTTCTAGCTAACAGCGTTCAGGAGATACGGCCAAAAGAAGGTTTTCACAAAGCGCTCCCTACAGGCCAGAATGTACAAGCGGCAGCGCTAAGTTTCGGTCCAGAGATAGTTTTTACCATAGGGTACCTGTACACCAAATTTCAAGTTTGTAACCCAAGCGGTTTAGAAACGTGCCACCCCTGTTAACGCCGACGACGGACGACGCCGGACGACGGACGACACACCATGAGAGAAGCTCACCTCACAGAGGTGAGCTAAAAAGATGTGACTGAATAAAGAGTACCAGTATCAAAGATTTGTTAAGTTCCCCCACCTGACCTGCATTTTCTACCAACCATCATAACAGCATGATAAAATTTACTTACAATGCTAATCAATGACTTCCTAGTGTGTTCATCCAAAGTGAATTCGTAGAAGGTACCATAAGACAGCAACTGTCCCAGCTGGATGAACAAAACTGCCTGAGCTTTTGCACAAGTTGATGATGTCATCGGAGCATCAACTATCCCTGTAAACTGTCAGATCTTTTGGAGTGTGTTGATGATGATGTAGTAGGTGTATCAATCGACTGTCTTCAAGCTGTGAACTGTCTCAGCTGGAGCATCAAAACTGACCTTTTGGGGATAAAGAGAAATTATATTGGAAATTGCTGAAGAGTTCCCATGTCATTTCATTTCAGTGTTGTACACGAACAAATACTACCGGTTCCATCTCTACCAACATCCGTGTGCTCAAGGTGAAGATTGAGTACATGTACTAACTTGAACAGCAATAGACGATATCCCGGGTAGAAATGGTAGATGATACTGGTACTTTATTTAGAACGAAGCTCTCTGATTGGCTGTTTACAACGGTGTGAATAAAATCTGGTTTGGCGTTATTTGCACCGTGACAGTGCAAAAAGCTGGTGCGTTCATTTAATGTGTACGCGAGCGCCTATACATGCATAGGGCCTAGGCCTACCCCTAGTCTTTGCATGCTTGGTGGGGCAGTAGGCCTAGGCATATTTACAGCATAGGCCTACTGGCATACATGTAGAGACAGTGCCTGTATTCACAGCAATGGCTTAGGCCTACCGGTACATGTATGATTACTGAGTACGGTATGGTACATGAATTTGAATGAATTTTTCGTCCGATTTTCCGAATATGCTAAATAAAGGCCTGTATACATATGGCTTAACCAGCAGTTCCAGTATAGGCCTACATTAAAACCCACAATAATGGGCCCAGAATCTGTTTTTTTTCCCCAAAACTGGATTAAACATGGATTATTTTGATTGTGTGTAAGGGCAAGCAAAAAAATTTTTTAGTTTATCGTCCGAGTGGTTCTTGAAAGTAGGCAAGGGGGGAACTTTTTATTTTTATTTTTTATTTTACTTTGATATGAAGAAATTACAAAATCAACTCCTCCTGAGCATGTTATGTCACCACTCCGACCATCTAAGACTGGATTTTGTCACAAAAGCACTGAAAATGCATGAAGAGAACGCTTTGGAAACTGTTGTTTACAGATCTACCACTTGGCGGCGCTGTGATACGCAGCACGGCGTGAAATTCAGACTGATAAAAAATAAAAATAAATTTGGCACGGCGCCGAAAATTGGCGCGGGCGGAGGACGATAAACTAAAGATTTGTTTTGCTTGCCCTAACAGCCATAGGCCTAACAGCCACGTGTAGCTAACACCTTTACAAATTAGGCCTAGATCATGTAGGCCTAGATCATGCACATTCCATTTTTAGCACCTGCAATGCACAGAACCTGGCTTTAAGCCTAATTGAACTGAATTGACAATGACTGAAGAACTCCCACTCACAAATTGCACATTGTGCAGAGCTAGGCAATGGCTGGCTGCCAGCTACACCACCACACCACCACTGATTGACTGTGTGAGGCCTTGTTATATGGATTACCATTCATCATGTTTCAAAGATTCACCTAAGTTATGAAAATTATCTTGGCAGAAGCTAATAGGCCCTATATAATCTCAATATTTTGCAATGGATCTCAGTAGGCCCACTTACCTCCAAATCAAAATGGCTGAACTGCTGAATCAGCTCAAATTGCAAATGGTGGAATGTTGCTTATTGTAAACTCTCTGGCATATGACTCTGGACATTACATGATGCTGATGTCACTTGGCGGCAAATTTGAATTGCTGAGTTAAGGCTGCATGTTCATGTAGGAGGGTTTTCTGTTCAATATGCCACAAATTATCAATACAGACAATAAGGTGGCTTGCATTATCAAGTAGAAATGCATCCCACATTCGAAACATCCAAGCAAGCTAAAAAATCACCCAAAAAATAGCATTTCATGTGATTTTGCCTTTAGCCCCCTAGTGGCAAAATGAAGAATTAGATTTCACCGAAACTTTGTCTGTACGTTGGTATAACCTAGAGGCACATGTGTACAAAGTTTCATCACAATAGCTCAAACCATTATGAAAATAGAGCCTTTTGAATTTTTTTACAAAGCGCCCCCTGTAGCCCAAAGTAGAAGACCAACCGTGCTCAAAATCGAACTCGAGCTAGACCTTCAGCCCATATATACACCCACCAAAGACCAAAAACATTCGTCCAAAAATAAAGGCGCTAGAGCGCTAACAAACCAAAAGTTTACGTACGTACGTACGTACGTACGTACGTACGTACGTACGTACGTACGGATTGACGCACGACAGACCACCACTCAGCCACCCCAATCACAGCATAAGCCCTGCTGGGCCTTGCGGCCAAGCGGGCTAAAAACGCTTCGGCACGCTTCTAAACTTTTCATTCACTTCGACAGATCCAATTTTAACCTTCACATTTCCGTGCGCAAAGGACTTCAATTTTTCAAAATTCAAACTGTCGCTGTTCATTAAAACGTGAAGTGTAAACAACGATACTGGTGCCATTCGATGCAGAATCACATCCTCCACAAAGGGATATACCCAGTTTTTCAGAACTCATCTCTATGTTTATTTTATGATGATTTTTTCGAGAGTCTAGTTTTTTCTGATACACTCTGCAGATCATCATGTTGACATCATGGGTTATTTTTAGAATGGGGTCAGTTCGGGAAACTGTGGAATTCTGCAACGTTGTGGAATTCCACATCCAGATGTGGAATTCTGCAACGTGGGTGTTCTTTCATAATGGAAAATGCATACAGATTCACACAAACTGAATTTCAGAAACAATAGTGATAATTTTCGGTCTGAATGGTCCCTGTAGACCACAAAACAAACAAGGAAAATTTCATTGCACAGAACTTGTCCAGTAAAATTTTATAGCTGATTACTTGTTTACACAGCAAATTGTAGTACATTTGGTGTGTACATTTGAGTGTTTTTAGTAGAAATTTCAGTTTATCTTCGGATTGCAAGACAGGTTTTTTTTAAACAAGAGCAAAAATTTAGTTTGCAGTTCTAGACATCCGATGGTGATGACTAGAGCCCTCCTGTCTAAGAATCACAGCTCCAATGACTAGGGTTGTGGAATTCTGCAACTAAAAGTTGCTGAATTCCACAACAAAGATGTGGAATTCCACAACGTTGCAGAATTCCACAGTTTCCCGAACTGGGGTAACCGTAGCCACCTGGGTGCTAAATGTAATCGAAGATGCCGAATGGCGCGCGGAATGGCAACACCGAGGAAGTTTCTTGATGAGAATGTTTGTATGTGTTGCAGATCTGTAACAAAAGCTCAGAATCATCGCCGGTTTTTAGACCGAGGGAAAATGAAATTTTACGGGAAATGGACTCCTACAGTGACGTCAGCAACGAAATGGCAGCCAGAGCCGAAGCCTTCTAGCCCTAGCGGTGGTGTCGGGAACCAAAATGCTGCTGTCGAATAGGAGCAGTTACACTGCTGTAGCCGCGCTTATGCCAAAAGACGGCAGCAACGTTCTTGCGGACCAGTACAAAAAATACTCTTTTGATTGGTGCTCAATCAGGCATGAATGGGTCCGCTAGGCATTGAATTGGGCCGTAGTGACACCTGTTGGTCAACTGACTGACAGCTCCTAGTATTGGCTTCAGAGGCGTACGCATTGGTCATGGACGCTAGTTTTTGTTCCGACAGGAAGGCAGTGCGAGGAATCCACTTGACAATCCAAGACTGCCAACCCATTACGCACCACCAACAGGAAGGTCACATCCAAGCTCTATCTCCGGGAAAGGAAAAACTCCGAGAAATGGAAAGTTATCAAATTTCCCGCTGTTCATCATGTCGATGTATTGGTTTTCTTTATTCATCTCGTCCACGAAAACAGCGTCTAATCACTGCTTAGCTGAAATTGCTCCTGGCGTTCCTGCCTTGTTCTCACGCTGGTGATCAACATAGACAAATCGGATGAGACAGTGCTCGCTTCCGACGTTTACGGATCCCCTGAGACTCGGTAACCAGAGCAGTAACCAAGGCTCTCGCCTCGCAGCTGCTTGCCCGCGATCTCTCCTCTGGGACAGGCGGTGAAAGGAACATCAAAGACCTGTTGCTTCATTCTCAATTCAGCCATGTTATGATTACACCGCAGTATTTATCGGTAGCTTACACGTGGTGTTGTTTATGCTTCGTTCCCAGTACCGGTATCACGAATCGCTCCACACGGTTGAAATCGTGGTCTTAATCGTGGAGGAATCGTGGTGATCCTACAATCGTGTTGATCGGTTTGGACGGTCAAAGCCTAGTTTATACTTCGACGCAAGACCATCGGCGTCAGATGCCCGATCAAATCTTGACGCCGACTTCGCGGAATTGATTCATAGTCCAGCGTACTTTAGCGACGGCGACCCGTTATGAAACTACTCACGTAATAACAGCCTCGCGATCGGACGCCGACCAAATCGTACGACGGGGTCGGCGTCGAACGCAAGAACGCGCGTCGGTCGCCGGCGATGGTCGTGCGTCGAAGTATAAACTAGGCCTAAGGCTAAGAATCCATTCACGCGATTTTCGTGCCGCGCGATGTCGCATCCTTTGTCCACGACCAACGCGGCGGAAACAAACAATGCTTTCGAGCGTCTGCCGCTCGAAAATCGCGTGAATGGAAACCCAGCCTAAAGCCTAGTTTATACTTCGACGCACGACCATCGCCGGCGACCGACGCGCGTTCTTGCGTTCGACGCCGACCCCGTCGTACGATTTGGTCGGCGTCCGATCGCGAGGCTGTTATTACTTGAGTCGTTTCATAACGGGTCGCCGTCGCTAAAGTACGCTGGACTATGAATCAATTCCGCGAAGTCGGCGTCCAGATTTGATCGGGCGTCGGACGCCGATGGTCTTGCGTCGAAGTATAAACTAGGCTTTAAGCCTAGTTTATACTTCGACGCAAGACCATCGGCGTCCGACGCGCGATCAAATCTGGACGCCGACTTCCCGGAATTGATTCATAGTCCAGCGTACTTCGGCGACGGCGACCCGTTATGAAATGACTCAAGTAATTACAGCCTCGCGATCGGACGCCGACCAAATCGCACGACAGGTCGGCGTTGAACGCAAGATCGTGCGTCGGTCGCCGGCGATGGTCGTGCGTCGAAGTATAAATTAGGCTTAAGCCTAGTTTATACTTCGACGCAAGACCATCGGCGTCCGACGCGCGATCAAATCTAGACGCCGACTTCGCGGCATTGATTCATAGTCCAGCGTACTTTAGCGACCGCAACCCGTTATGAAATGATTCAAGTAATTACAGCGTCGCGATCGGACGCCGACCAAATCGCACGACGGGGTCGGCGTCGAACAAAAGATCGCGCGTCGGTCGCCGACGATGGTCGTGCGTCGAAGTATAAACTACGCTTTATGCTGGGTTCCCACTATCACGAATCAAGCCTAGTTTATACTTCGACGCACGATCATCGTCGGGGACCGACGCGCGATCTTGCGTTCGACGCCGACCCCGTCGTGCGATTTGGTTGGCGTCCGATCGCGAGGCTGTTATTACTTGAGTCATTCCATAACGGGTCGCTGTCGCTAAAGTACGCTGGACTATGAATATCAATTCCGGGAAGTCGGCGTCCAGATTTGATCGGGCGTCGGACGCCGATGGTCTTGCGTCGAAGTATAAACTAGGCTTCACGCCACGATTGAAATCGTGGTATTAATCGTGGTGATCCTATCAGATCTTGAGGTCAGTCGTGGCAACCGTATTGACCGTAGAAAAGTTTTGGACGGTTCAAAAATTTTCTACGATCAACACGAGTGCCACGATTGCCCTCACGATTGCCCCCAAGATGTGATAAAGCCCAGGTCACACTGTGGCGACTTAGGCGGGCGAATCCCCGCGAACTAGAATGAAATGGTCCATGGACCATGTGCTCACCCCTTTGGATATAATAGTGTAATGACAGAGAGAAGTATGTACATGGTCCATGGACCATTTCATTCTAGTTCGCGGGCCCGCCTAAAGCCTAGTTTATACTTCGACGCACGACCATCGCTAGCGATCGACGCGCGTCCTTGCGTTGGACGTCGATCCCGTCGTACGATTTTGTCCGCGTCCCACCGCTGGAGTGTGAATGCTCTCGCGATAATTTTTAGTTACATGGGTCATTACGTAACAACGGCGTAACCTATTTTCAACTCCGTAATACCGCCGCGGCATTTAAATTCAGTGCCTTTCGATGCATAAACATGAGCCTAGTTGATCCCATGACCACAAAACTCTTCATTCATTGGTAGGTCGCCGCGATCGGGCGCAGAGAGTTCAAATTGGTTGAACTCTTGAAAATCGCTTGCCAAGGAGTCGTGCGTCCTGACGCCGATGACAATCGCAGACGCACGCTGGAGTATGAATCAACACGACTTTGTCGGCGTCCAGATTTTGGTCGTGCGTCGGACGCCGATGGTCGTGCGTCAAAGTATAAACTAGGCTTAAAGCCTAGTTTATACTTTATACGCGACCATCGCTGGCGACCAACGCGCGATCTTGCGTTCGACGCCGAGCCCGTCGTGCGATTTGGTCGGCATCCGATCGCGAGGCTGTAATTACTTGAGCCATTTCATAACTGGTCGCCGTCGCTAAAGTACGCTGGACTATGAATCAATTCCGCGAAGTTGGCGTCCAGATTTGGTCGTGCGTCGGACACCGAAGGGTTTGCGTCGAAGTATAAACTAGGCTTACGTCGCCACAGTGTGATCTGGGCTTTAGATCTGATAGGATCACCACGATTACTCCACGATTAAGACCACGATTTCAATCGTGGCGCGATTTGTGCCACCTGAAATTGACCAGTCGCGACCATATCGCATCCAAGCGCACCAAATCGTACCAGAATGTATCGATTCGCATCACCTCGTATCCAAACGTGAAACTTCAGAGAAGTAAATTTACAAATAGTGAGCTTTCGCAAGCGCCCGGTTAGGCCCTACGACAACGTTTATCTATTGTGTGGGTATACCCAAACAATAAAACGTTGTCGTATGGCCTAACCGGGCGCTTGCGAAAGCTCACTAATTTTCCACGATCAGCTACGAATGGCCAATCCTGACGTTCGTAACGTACCGCACGTCAGTGGGAACTTAGCATTATACGGAATCCACAGGCAGTGATTCGTTAAATGTAGTGTACTACAACACTGCTAGCAATTGATCCTTCCATTGTTCAATCGTTTTGCCCCAACCTCCATTTTGCTACGATGAAAATAATCTTCCGGTTCAAAATCACATCAGCTTCAGCTGAACCAACGTAAGAGAAGGGTGTTCAACTTCAATATTTCATGCATCGTCAAGGCAAGCCAATCGATCGGACGATTTTCCTGTATCTGCAAAAGCAAAGCGGAAAAGAATTGAACCAAGGCTGAGACGTTTTTCGTGTTTTCCCACGGCAAATTGTTTGTTCAACTGCAATTATGGAGTTCGTTGCAGCAAGAATTTAATCGTAGCTCCTTAAGAGACTCTGAACGTATATTCATTATTGAGAAGCTTCGTGCAAGCATCGGTGATGCGGCATGTTCGTTAGAGAGTACCGTGTGATCATCAGATTTAAGCGGTACCGCTACTACAATATTGCAAAAATTTAGTATATTGTAAGAATTGGGTGTAATATAAATCCTGGATCAGGCCTAATCCGCTGTCTTAATCTTGACACCTCATAATTCATGTATGTGTCATATACTTAAAGCCACACTGTGTTGAATTCAGAAATTGCTTACGTCCTCCGACGTTAGTGTAGTGTAAAACACTGTAAAATGTACTATACTCTGTCTGAATGTATTAGAGCTCTGCCTCCAGTTTTTTCATTGTGTGCTGAAAACTAGGTCTTGATTCTTTGAAGTAAGTATCAGGCAAGCATTTTGGGGACCATCATAAGGCTATGGCACCTCTATTTGCACAGTCCTAACACTTTGAAAATGTCGTAAAATTCAATACTGTGAGGCTTTAAGAAAAGAGACAAAATAAAGAACAAAAAAAAAACGACAGACAAAGCGAAACAAAATAATCCAAGTCGTCTCCGATATTCGCAAATTTTCGACCCCACACCGGGGTCTTTTAACAGGCACTTTACACCTGATACCTCATACTTGCCATGCTTACCTTACTTAACTTTATACCTCATACTTACCAAAACGGCTTGTACAATCTCAAACATGTCGGACACTTTTACACTGCAGACCTCATTGTTTGATAAGCCTGTGGTGATTTGTCTATGAAGCCCGCCGCACACGTGAGCTATCTGCTGAGCAAAAAGTCATTCGAGACCGTTTGCTCAGCAGATAGCTCACCGAAAAATACGCGCACACGCGAGTTTTCTGCCTCGCGAGGCAAAAAACTCACCGAAATTACGCGCACACGCGAGCTATCTGCTGAGCAAACGGTCTCAAATAACTTTTTGCTCAGCAGATAGCTCCCGTGTGCGGCAGGCTTAACTCTACTCTACTCTACCGGTCAGCCAGAGGTGCATTTTGCAATTTAGCAGCTGTTAGTCAGTTGACCAATAGGTGTCACTACGGCCCAATTCAATGCCAAGCGGACCATTTCATGGTTGATTGAGTACGAATCGGTAGAATGTTCTTTTGTGTTGGTCCGTCAGAACTTTGCTGCCATCTTTTGGCGATGAGTGTTGCTGCCTGTTCCTATTATGTTGTCGAATGTTCTGACGGCCGAATATCGATCGGATGGAGGCACCTCTACAATATTCGCATGACAGAACTCTTTTAGTGAGAGTTTTAATGTTTACGTCACCTTTGCCACCAAGTCTATCAGTCATTTTTCTCATCCTAATCCGGCCTCGTTACTTTTGACGCATTTCAGTTCATGTATCAAAATGCCGAGTGTCTACCATTGGATTGTCAGGCTATCACAACGTGCATTTGTGTGGCAGTGTTACAGCGGTCTAGGAAAAACCCGGCAGATGGACTGAATGATCAACGAGGGCTGTCAGATTGCCTGTGCATTGATCTACTAGGCCTAGCTACTATATAGCCGTGGTTACACTACATAAAATCCCCGGTTTTTTTGCGGTCACACCTATGAATTGCCATTCGGAACGACCTGAGGCGAACTGCTTATCTGTCCACTGCGGGCGCATTTCACCTCGGACACAAGTCCAAGGCAGCCATTGTTTATCAACAAACCCACGTGACCGACCGTGGGACTATTTTGGCCGAATTTTGGCCTGTTAAGATGTTCAACCTTATTTGCTGGATTATAGCCATATTATAAACTTACCGTTATCTCACCCAATCTGCCAATAGGGAGTTTAAGAGATCACACGCTAACGATAACATTTACGTTAACGATATTTTTTGTACATGAAATACATGCAAGAAATAGCGTTAACGTAAACGTTATCGTTAGCGTGTGATCTCTTAAACTCTGTAATTATTGATCAATAACGCAACGTTTTTGCGCGACCTATTTCGTTCATGGGCAGGGTGTGATGAGGCGACCGCATCCAAACCACCAGAAACGCATTGAAATCGTTGCGCGTTCAAGATGGCTGCCTTGGAATTGTGTCCGAGGGGAAATGCGAGTGTCTACGGAAATTGCCGAGCAGTTGCCTTCGGAAGTTCCGAATGATGAATTGCCGGGCTTCAACATGTTCAAGAAACCCATGTCTGAAAAACGCGGGTTTTTGAGACACGGCAATCTCGCCGTGCTTTTCGAAATCCCCGTGTGTTCGTTAGTTGTTCGCACGGCGACAGATGGCGCAGCCATTACGTGACGTCGTTTTCGCGCCTCCGACAATGTGTGCCAATTCAGAAATGACCGAAGAGTCAATGTTTGCAGCGCAACTGTCGCCGGGCTACTTAACTACAGTGTAGTAGTGTGACCTCTCGCCGGGATTTTCGTACACACGGGTCTGGAAAAACACGGGTATTTTTAGGCTTGCCCGCGCATGCGTGGCAAGCCTATTTCGAAGGAGGGGGAACCGATCATTCTTCTGAGCAGCGTTCGCCATATAACATCGTCGAAGACGGCAAAGCGGCTAAACGCGTGCGTGGGAGAGTGGCCTTGGCGAGGACATTATCATAATTAATANCTCAATCATCCCCCCAGGCCATAATATGCTAGCCACGCCCCTGCAGTCTACGTTATTTGGTGGTCTTGGTCAGGCAGCCACAGCTGCGAGTGGGGATACTTGATATGTGGTTCAATGACCTCCTGCCCCCTCTGCCTATGAAGGTAAACTTTGCCCAAATTAAACATTCCACACGGGCAAGCATACGGCATCTGCGATGCCTCTAGTTATGTAGTGTAACCACTGCTAATGTTTACCTGTTACGTAGTACATGTTAGCTATTGAAATGTGCGGGTTCAGCAAGGCCATTAACACTTTCCTCAAATGCGACATCCGCTGGGTTTTCCTAGACCGCCACATACAGTATTTATGGGGAAGCCTGGATTGAGGCTTGGGGTTGGGATCGATGTGCTCCAGTGGTTAAGCGTCGCATTTGAGATGAGAGGCCACAGGTTCGATTCCCTGCTTTGTAGGCCTACAGGGGGCTACACTCAACTGTGGTCTGAATGGATCAAGTGGTGCGCTGAATGACCTGCTCCTTGAGTTTTCCAGAAGGGTTCATAATCATTATTATCATTTGAAACGTCAGCGCGGACTCGATGAACGTTTCTGCTGCATCGCGGGAAAAACGATGGACATTTAACAGGTTCTCTGACAATCTCGTACCCAGATCTACCTCATCCGAGGATATCTCTGGAAAGGGCTACGACTTTACCAGAATTTCTGGTCAATCAAAATGTTTGTTTCACGCAATATTTCGTTCTTTGATGACTGAAAAATATCATATATGCCTAAAAAGCCATATAATATCCCAAAGCACGAAGTTGTTTGAGTATTAGAGCAATTTCAACGAATAGTTAGTTGGGAACTATTTGACATCATTGCGCGGGTGCCAGCCTCGGTGTGATTCGCCTCAAAATTAGTATATATCGATGCGCTGATGTAAACAACGCGCACGCGCAGTATTCCTGAAGTAATACCGGTCGCAGCCCTTTCCAGTGGTGTTGTAGGTACATGTACGTAAACCGACTGGGGACGAGTTTGATTCCTTGACTGGTCCGCCGTAAGACTGACCACCGACTGATCGTTAATGTGATGATGATCATGCCATCAAAGGAGGCAAGGGGCTGGAGGAAAATCAATGATATCCAACACCGCAGATCCCCCAACCCACTAATATTGATCCGGTGCAAATCGTCCTTGAAATTGTAACTGTTATGCATCAGATCTCCGAAGACGCATAGCTACCCGTGGTTGAGATCGTGATCATAATCTTGATCCTGAAATCAGATCGCGGGGACTACTCGCTGATCTCCAAAGTCACAATTCTGTCACACCACTCGCTGTAATCAATCCCCCGTTTTGGCAACGGGAGACTTTCCTGCCGTTAGAGGCCACCACTAGGTAGCGGTCCTAGAACGTCATGAAATTTGACGCCACAGAGAAGTGCACGCCACACAGCGTCATCCATAATGACGGTCGAGACTAAAGAAGCAGGTGCAGGGCAGAATCGCGGGAAATTCTATAAATAGCTCTGGGGAACCCATGATGACGTCAGCCATGGAATTCCGAACGTTAAAAATAGATACAAGCACGTGCCTTTGTTTTGATGGACTTTCTTCAGACGGGGAATGAACCTGAACAGGTCGAGTCTCTTTCTATATGTAAATACCATCTTTACTGAGCTCAGGTAAAGACTCAGCTTCTCCTCCCTTCACCTTCACGCAAGCAAACAACATTCCGTGTTCAACGGATTTCCCCGGTCGCAAAAATAGCAACCAATCACGGCAAAGCTTGCACCGACCCACGTGCATGACGTGTTCCTGGTAAGGACGTTGACCAAGCAAAATGTGATGAAATGACATCATTGATATTTTTTCGTCCGTGAACGACAAAGAAACGAGGATTCGGAGAAAATCCCAAAGCGTTGGACACGGAATCTGGCTGCTTGCTGCAGAGTGTAGGAAGCAGNCGCTGATGTAAACAACGCGCACGCGCAGTATTCCTGAAGTAATACCGGTCGCAGCCCTTTCCAGTGGTGTTGTAGGTACATGTACGTAAACCGACTGGGGACGAGTTTGATTCCTTGACTGGTCCGCCGTAAGACTGACCACCGACTGATCGTTAATGTGATGATGATCATGCCATCAAAGGAGGCAAGGGGCTGGAGGAAAATCAATGATATCCAACATCGCAGATCCCCCAACCCACTAATATTGATCCGGTGCAAATCGTCCTTGAAATTGTAACTGTTATGCATCAGATCTCCAAAGACGCATACCCGTGGTTGAGATCGTGATCATAATCTTGATCCTGAAATCAGATCGCGGGGACTACTCGCTGATCTCCAAAGTCACAATTCTGTCACACCACTCGCTGTAATCAATCCCCCGTTTTGGCAATGGGAGACTTTCCTGCCGTTAGAGGCCACCACTAGGTAGCGGTCCTAGAACGTCATGAAATTTGACGCCACAGAGAAGTGCACGCCACACAGCGTCATCCATAATGACGGTCGAGACTAAAGAAGCAGGTGCAGGGCAGAATCGCGGGAAATTCTATAAATAGCTATGGGAAGCACGTGCGTTTGTTTTGATGGACTTTCTTCAGACGGGGAATGAACCTGAACAGGTCGAGTCTCTTTCTATATGTAAATACCATCTTTACTGAGCTCAGGTAAAGACTCAGCTTCTCCTCCCTTCACCTTCACGCAAGCAAACAACATTCCGTGTTCAACATGTTCAACGGATTTCCCCGGTCGCAAAAATAGCAACCAATCACGGCAAAGCTTGCACCGACCCACGTGCATGACGTGTTCCTGGTAATGACGTTGACCAAGCAAAATGTGATGAAATGACATCATTGATATTTTTTCGTCCGTGAACGACAAAGAAACGAGGATTCTGAGAAAATCCCAAAGCGTTGGACACGGAATCTGGCTGCTTGCTGCAGAGTGTAGGAAGCAGTTAGCCGATTTCTACACGATGCACTACGCAGAATGTGTAAATACGAGCAAATGGAGGATACAGCTCTGGAAAGAATTATCAGAGTGAGACCACCTCTGGCGACTCACTCATTTTCCATTAAAATGGGTCCCGCAAACTCTCCAATCATTCTGTATGTACTGATTTATTGTGTTGGTTAATTCGCTCAAACTTCACCAAGACAATATCAAACATAGAAATTGACTTCCCATAATGAAGAAGCAATGGAGCTGCAAGAAGGACCTTGTCAAAAGTTTTGGCTAAATGGAAAGACCCGAATTGCATGCATTTTCTGTATAGACAGCAGTCCACTTCACATCGCTTCTAATCAAACCTAAATTCTCTGAGCAGCATTTATAGCATCTTGCGGAGTTAATGCTTATAATTATTACTGAAGTCCTGTTTTTAAAAGATAATAGCTACACTCTAATAAAATGTGGCATAAAAAGATGAATACGAATTTTTGTGGAGCCTATTTAATGAGAAATGAGTGGAAATAACGAGGTGGTCTAATAATTTTTCCCAGAGCTGTATATATTTTTTTGTATTTGGTATTTTGGATGTCTTCTCTTCCAAAAGGACGTTTCTTTCTTTGCGTAGCAGGGAGGGTAGTGTTACAACTGCAATGTTACAACAAATTTCTACTAAAACTGCCTCGCCAGAATCTTTTACTCCTGACATGGTCCATGGGGGCGGGGGGTCCTCTGGCCCAACTGGGTTTAGTCCCACACTTCTTACGAACTGTGAACCTTTCATGCCTCAGAAGTGGTGCTGATAAAATTTGGTTCAAACTTCGTGGACAACTAAAATTGACCACGAAGGAAAAGGATAGAGCAAACTGAGCTGTCAATATGCATGCTGCTGTATCACGGCCCATTTCATGAAATCTAGTAATAATAAGCCGGTTATTCTATGATTTACAGCCACCACGTTATATTGCTCCGATAAATTAATTTATGCTGATTTATCTCATATTGTGCGGAAAAAACAACAGTGATGTTTCCTCCGATAAGCTGCGTATGCATCAACTACATTTTTCCCAACATTTGAGCAACAGGATCTTTTGACCCTGTTGTATACACAGGCCATCAACATGACAATAGCAACATTGAACAGCAATGTTGCTATTGTCATGTTGATGGCCTGTGTTGATGGTCTGACAACACCTGATTGGACAAATATTGTCCAGCGTGTAGGCCTACAGGGGAAACGATTGTTGTTGTTAGCAACATTGAACAGCAATGTTGCTAACAACAACAATCGTTTCCCCTGTAGGCCTACACGCTGGACAATATTTGTCCAATCAAGTGTTGTTGGGCTCTGAATGTTGAAAAAATATTGTCAGTGCACCTACACAGACATTTATGGACCGCAAAACTTAAAGGAGCACGGTATTGGATCTCAAATGCGTTATTTGACTGCCACCTAGCGGCAGTAAGACAAACTACAAAAATGCATTACAAAATGTACGCAGTAAATCGGGTCATTCGCCGACACGTAGTTAGACCCTCGGGTTGGAGAGTGGCGCGGTGGCACCGGCTGTCGAGAAAAAGTGGCAATACCGTGCTCCTTTAATGTTGGGTTCGCAGAAAGATTGCCCATCGGAGGAAGAGCCCCAGGAATAGTTGCCGTTGATTCCTGTAGCCACAGACACTTATAGATGACCTCTTCCGTACTTACCAGGGCCAATAATGCTATGGCTTCGACCCTGACGGAAAATAATGCAAATAAAAAAAGATGAATTCTGGTAGCCACACCCATCATGAACAGAGACGCCAGCTATGCGCCAGCAAATGGATAGGCTCGTTCAACATACGAAGTAGGAGTCCGAATGGTAGAACAACTTTAATGTGAGAACATACAACTCCAACAGTCAAGGACGCAACGAATGACAAAATTTCTTACCCACACCAAGTTGGGTGACAGCTTGGGGTTGTTAATGGTAACTACTACTGGCGGATGGCCAGTCGCAAGCAAAAATCACCTCGCCGTCAATGACCGACTTGGAAGCATTGACTTCCAAATTCGGAGTCCTGAGCCCAGGATTGGGGCCCAAATGAGGGATCAATGAGTTGGAGCCGGATATCGTGCCAAAATGTGATTGGAGATGACTGTTCATTATATTGCGGACATGAAGGGACGAATTGCATGTCCCTTTGCACGACGTGACCCCATGAAGCGCTGGTCCCTCTGGGTTCAAACCTGTCACGAATTTGTCGTATCACAGTATTCCTATCATGTCGTTAAATTCAATAGCCCGATAATGAGGTACCATCCTTTAGTCATGTAGCCAATTTGACATTCGCGTGAACCATGATAGCTTTCCATTACCGTCAACGATTACACCTGTAGCTTTGAAGTTGCAACGCATTCGTAGAATATCCATTTGGTCTACGGTCGAGATTTCTCCAAATTTTGTACAATTCGGCTGATTGTACTACTCGCATCATAGTGGTTCTTTCTGCAGTCTTACATGTACTATTTGGCATACTGAGAACGTTCCCCACCTCTCCCTTCGAAGACAGTGTGACTGTGCGGGAAGGCGCACTTGCGTGGACTAATGTTTTAAAGGGCCTCTAGCGGCAGCCAGCAGGGCAGGGGAAAACCCCGGGGAAAACCCAGGTTGAATACCTCGTACCAGTGATTACTAGTATTACGTTAAAGTGGCGCCGCCTGGCCGAAGAACCGGTACTGATAGTAGCCTAATGGCGAGCTGCCTCTAGAGGCCCTTTAAGGATGACGATGAATTAGTCGCTTAGATATAGAGTGAATGACGATACACATGTACTGATAAGTCTTTCTATCTCCTCAATTTATGCTGTACACATGTACTGACATGACTGATAAGTCTTTCTATCTCCCTTGGTCTATCTTGCGATTCCAGTTTAAAGCCCATCTGTATTGAATTGTAAGCTATTTTCAAAATAGTGTGAGGACATGTAGGAGAGTGCAGGTAGAGGTCTCATAGCCTCGTATTGGTCCCCAAAATGTTTGCATGATACGTACCGGTACTTGAAAGAATCAAGACCTACTTTTCAGTACACATTGAAAAGACTACAGGCAGAGATCTATTGTGTATTGAGATACAGCATAGTACATTTTACTAGTACATTGACGTCGGAGGACGTACTTTGTAAATTCATCAAACTCTCATGAGTGCGATTCGACTGAGTCAACATGTCCTTGCAGACGTGGAGACGAGGGTATGATCATCAATTACCATCACAGCCACGCAATCCAGGTTTGGAGCACTCCGATCATGGATATCTGCATCTAACCGGTCGTAGAGACGTATATTCAGCAGGCGTACATACCTTGATCCGCGCAGATCGACAGTGGATCTTTTATTGAATCAGTATGCATTGCCAGGTCCCACTCCCCGTCTCAGACAGACAATCAATAAAGTACCTTCCGACTGTCCCAGCTCTATACAATGTTCGAAGAGACTCTATTTGTATTCATAAGAAGAATGTCTTCTTATACTATGACAGAGAGTGCCGCAATGAAAACATCGGCGCCTGTCACCTCTGATGTTCCGGGTTCGATCCCCGGTCGGACTCGGTACTTGCCGAATCGAGATATTTTTTTAGTGAGGTTTCGCAAATCTGACGTAACACGAAGAACGAAATACGAAAATCAACTTCATTTTCAGGACCTAATGTATTTCCGGAGATGGTTGGTACCACAAATATCCCTGCTACTACCAGAGCGTCTTTTAGCATATCATGTATGACCGAGGGAGTTATGGTGCATCTTGAATTTTTAAATTTCCAATTCGTAGATACGAAGTGGAAAAGAAAGATAAATTTCTAAGTTAAATTTTTAAGTTTAAGGGTTATGTAAAGTGACTCGAAATCTCGAATTTTTGACGCAAAAAATCTGACTAACTGCACAAAAAATTGGGAAAATAAGGCTCGGGGGCCCTCGGGAACCGGCATAAGAAGGTGCCCCGAGCCTTATTTTCTCAATTTAGTGTGCAGTTAGTCAGATTTTTTGCGTCAAAAATTCGAGATTTCGAGTCACTTTTCGTACCCCTTAATATACACCGTAACTCTATCGGTCTAATGTCTTGCAACAGGCGTTTTTTGCGGTACCAACCCTCTCCTGAAATAAAATACGTCATGGAAATGAAGGACAATTTCGTATTTCGTTCTTCGTGTATCGTCAGATTTGCGAAACCTCACTATTGACGTGCCTATCAGGTGTCGGCGTAGAAAGATTGCCCATCGGAGGAAAAGCCCCAGAAACAAATCGTAGATATTAGTTGCCGTTGATTCCTGTAGGCACAGGACGATTGTAGATGGTATGTCCGGCTTTGGGATCTTATAGGTGTGTACATACAGTATACGCACGGCTTTCCTTATAGAATTACCACATTGATTTTACTTTCCGTTGCCAGCACGTTCAAAATGGTTGATGGAAAAAGTGCCGACTAGATCAAATCCGATTCAGTCGCAAAGCCATTAAAACAGTGTTGCCATTTTTATGAGTTTCCAAATATTCATCAGGCTGCATTATGACGTGCCGGCCATAACCAGTGGGTGTCGAGCCAGACACTTTTAGTATGAAACTGGATAATGAAGCTGTCGGCTTTTATACAAAAACTCATTATATGTGATGATGATGGATGAGCAACGCGTGGCGTGCATAAAATACTGATCTCGTTAGTCTTTCATAGCGGTTTTGGCCACAGCAGCCAAAAGAATGGTGGATAATTTGTAGCTGTCTATGACCGTTTTTAAATCCCTCAACGTATCTACATATCGGATGGGCCAAAAACAAATACCGGTGGGCCCTACACTCTTTCCGTGACTATACTTATAGGATACATTTCACATGCGCCAATGATAGGGGAGAATCCAACTTACCTCGACGCGAGTCCAGGTCATAAAAATTTTGTAAGTTCTAAAAATATCGTAATATAGTAGGGGTAGCATAATGGTAGATGGAACAGCTCAGGTATAATACAAGCTGTTCCATTTACCATTATGCTACCCCTCTATATTACGGTATTATTAGAACTTACAAAATTTTTATGACCTGGACTCGCGTCGAGGTAAGTTGGATTCTCCCGTATTTTGGTGCCGGATGGGTGATCCTAAATAATACGGGGAGACATCGGAGATGGGAGCATAAGATTCTATCACGCCGAGATTTTAGCATTTGATGAGTCATTAAGAAATGGTGCTATTTTCGAATACAATGCTGACCTAAACCTGGAATTTCGCACCACATGCCCGAATCAACGTGTGACGTGATGTCCAGACTTTTATGACATGTAGAAGAACTGTAAAAGTTACAATCGGGAAAAGAGCGTGTGCCTACTTGTTGTACTTGACTCGATGGCTCGACGACTCGATGGTGCGATGACTCGACGACCGCCGAAATTATCCAATGAAATTCAGCTGGTTACTTAAAAAGTGGAATGGATCGACGGCGGAAGCAGACCGACGTAATGCCGCCCGTCACTGTTGCTAAGAATCAGGGCCCGCCGTTTGCATAAAAGCCGACTAGGCCTAGTATCATACTAAGTTCCCAACTGAACTCCATACATGTCTAAACATATATCTTGCCTTCCGATGATTTTGAGCCTGCATGCATCCAAATACATGGAAAAAGACTGGGTTTCAGGCACAGCCACAATCATGCATTCCACGCGCAAATGACGTCACGGCCTTAGGGTTATACTAAAAACGGGAATAGGAATGCGGTTTGTCGATGATGATAAAAATATTCCAGAGGTGGCTTATTTCATCTTCTAAAAATGTTGCATAGTAACCCTGCCAGTGTTCTGAAATGCGTAACTCGAATTAAAATAAGGCATTGACCAATTAATTTTTAGGAAATTTAATTGGCCTTCTTCGCGCCATCGAGTTGTCGAGTCATCGAGTAAACAAGCCTTATTGTATACCCATGCGATAGATACTGATGAGACATGTATGCACTCTAAATTCCATTTGGTGAAAGCTCACTCCATGTTGGGTTCCATTTGGTACGGGACCATAAATTTTCTCACTCTCCGTGCATGGAGCCGTACCAAATGGAACCCAATGGGTGAATTTCACCCAATGGAATTTAGAGTGTACGACATGTTTTGGTTTCTGGCACATCACGTAGTACCTACATTGATATTCCGTCGGACGGTAATGTAGCCGACATTGTCCATTAATCTTTTGACGCTTAACTTGCCACTATCAGACCTATAATATTTCACGTTTGCATGCGCATGTCAAAATCAGCTGCGGCGGAAGTAAGTCTGCAAAATTGAACATGCCTTGACAAAGCCAGAAATATAAATCGTGTTTTATGATGGTGATAATAGGGAGTTTAAGAAATCGCACGATAAACGTTAACTTTACGACAACGTTATTTTTCATACTGCGAATTCACCAGATTATATATTGCATTTTCGGTACAAAAAATAACGTTGTCGTAAAGTTAACGTTTATCGTTTGATTTCTGAAACTCCCTATTACGTCTGCGAGAATAACGTCCCAATATTTCATCCCCTGCCATTTTGCAGTAGTTTCTGTGTTTGTTTACTGAGGAGTTCCTTTGCTAAAGGCTCCTTTAACAAATGGTATTCAAGAACCACACTCTAGCTTTCCTTTACCACAAAGTTGGTAAATGTAGGCCTATCCTTTAAATAAGGGACACTTTCTACAAGACTCCCTTTTTTAGCACCTAAGTGATCTGTGGTAGCAGGTCGATGTCAGTTTTCTTGAAACGACCAAACGTTTGCTAAAGGAAGGGACCTAGATAGGCGTTCTTTGGCCTGAGATAAAGGTTGGTTGAAAAAGGATTATCTGGCTCGGAAAGAAACAGGGTTAGAAGTCACTTTTTTAATAGAAATTTCACAAATTTGCTGGAAATGCACTTTATCCAAAATCGATGCAATTTTTATTTCAAAAGGTGCCTGGAGGCCCTAAATACATGTCATAAAAGCAAAAGTTGGTCCATCGAATATGTGGGGAAAAATGTATTCAAGTTTATTAGCTGTGCATTTACTTTTGATTAAGGATGTACATGTATACGTGTACATCACTAGCCGCAGTAAAAAGAGGCGTACCATCAGCTTTCTTCTGCTCTAGCACGATCTTTTTAAATCGGTTCCAAGATTAGCTCAGCGGCAATTGTTCTCACACCGTCGCGGCGGGTACTAAATCATCCGTTGCCAATGACTTGGAGCAAGAACTGCATACTAACAGAATAAATCTATGGAGCGATATGATAAAAGCTTTGTGAAAAATGGAAGCATTCTGTTTGTGTCTAGTGGGAACAACCGATGTTAGCTTTCGAGCAGTACATGTAGCTCAAAAGGTAATACCATTATAAAGGAATCAACCATAAAGGTTCAACTTACAAATTTAGCAGTTTATAAATGTGGACAATATCCCTTTAATCCTCAACAGATTTGCATTCTGACTTTTCCATATGATAGGCAAGACCCTTCTGCACGTTTACTGCAAATTGTGTTGAATTCCGACGAGTTGACCTTATGATATACAAAATGACTGAATTAATGAGAACCTCACGAACGATGTGAGCGCAGGGTCATCTGTGTACATTTGAATAGGCTGACGTACATTTGCACAAGGAGCACTAATTGTGCTGAAAATAGCTCTATTGTCCTCAGAAATGGATTTCAAAGCATCAAGCTGACAGGTTCATGTACCTCTTCACCACAAACAAAGTTGAAGCTCGTGCCTATTAGCCTACGTAAAGCCGAAATTCAGGCAGTGAGAGACATCTGGTGGCAACACATGAAGGGTATCCCTCAGTAAGTTCATCGTTCGCAGTTAAACCTCTATGGTTGATTCCTTTATGGTAATACGGTACCATAAATGGTATATTTACGATGATACGAATTTAAGTCTTGGAAGGCCCCGATGCATTTCGGGGACGAGAAAGCCTAGGTCACAAATCCACAGGGCCCCGTACGATTTTCCCCACCCAGCGGCTTGCCGTGGATTTTAGAGATAGTACGGGTCCATTACGATTTTCATTTTCATTTTCATGTTCATTTTCATTTCTACGGTTCAGGAATACCACAGCTTACGCGATGGCCTTATGCTGCAGGGTTTGATGTAAGGATGTAGGTTTATTTATAATGATCTTATACCTCCTTGCACGCATGAACCAGAGCAAATGAGCGACGAGTATGACAAGTGCACGTTGAATGCAGGTAAGGATTCTGTGCATCATGATGGTGTTCAAAAGTGGCAATCAAGTCTTCAGTCGTTGAGAGTCTTTCGAGCTCAATTACCGATAAAACGTGCGTCGTCACGATCAAAAGGCTTAGAATCCCTGTGACCAGTGAATCCACTGCTGCGTTATGGCTGTACGGCGGCAATAACATCACTAGGACGTACAATTATTGCCTCCTTTGATTCAGAAATGGCAGGTTGTGATCTAGGTGATTGTTTCCGCTGATCGATGGTAACCGCCTCGGGGTTACGATGAATAAAAAGGGCAGCGATACAAGTGTGGTTGTGAAAAGCCAAGGAATGTGAACGGAGCATTAAATGACGAGAAGCCACATTTTAAAGCAAATGGTTCGCGGGGTTTGTTTTGATTTTTGGTGGTACCTCCCATGAAGAGTGAATCTAGCCTCCAGGCAAAGTCGTACTCCAGTCATAGGCAAAACCTGTGCAAATATGCGAACGTGCACCTGGGGACGAGGTTCCATTAAAAATTTGTTAAAATGGATTAATGACATTTTCAAATTCAGTCGGTCAAAATGTACATTTTGTACTATTCACATTGATTTCGAAGCGGCAGATTGTGCAGAACACGCCTCCAAAGTTTGGCTGTCCAATGCATTTCCCATTAAACTAAAATCCTTCTTTCGCCTTTTTCTCAAAACGGCGCTTGATATTGAGGACATGTCAACAAACAACTGTCAACAAACCCCGCGAGCGATTTGCTTTAATAATCAAGCTGAGCCATGTTCCCGAAGCCATCGTTAGGTTAACGATGTCGTTAAAACTGGGAAAATGCATAGCGTAACGACATCGTTAACCTAACGACGGCTTCGGGAACATGGGCCCTGGACTTTTACGTCGCAACTGCCGAAGTCACGTTGTTCTTTGGCGCGGTGGCCACGGATGCACAATGCGGTAATGCCGCCAGTTGTAAAATAGTGACACAGGACCAAAGAATTTCCATTCTCTTTCCCTATTTTCGTCGGTATAATCGCAAAAAAAATTATTCCCATGCTAACTGTGAAGTGTCACAACCAAAGATCTCCGGAAGGCCAACTACGTTTGAAGCCACGATAAAATACCAAATACCTCATGCCATTCAGTTTTGCTGCCTCCGATGTTGAATGTATTGTAGTGCTCAGGGTCACCAGGGACCATATTCATGAAGCCTTCGCAACTTTGCGTGCACACAAATCTGTTGTAAGGCAGTCAGTGAACAATAGGGCATGTGCCAGNCCCCGCTGCGGCTTCGCGCCTTCGGCGCTGGTGTCATGCACCTTTCTTTGTCGCGTGAGGCTCCCCCAGTTCCATTGCAAATTTCAGCCCCCCCCAGATGACATCCATAGGCAAAACGCTCCGACGCCCCTGTGTGCAGCCGAACAATAGACTTGCGTGCACGAAAAGTTGCAAAGGCTTCGTCAATATGGCCCATTCACTACACCCAGCGACTTACGGGCACGCAAGCTCCACGTAAACCCCACGCAACGAGGTGCGTGGTATTCATAGAAAAGTCGGAACTCTGCAGGCAGGGTAACCCGTATATTACCACGCAATTTGCGGGGACTCTGGAGCTCCCGCAAAACTATGAGGAATGACACACGCACTTCTCTACAACAAAGTTCGCACCAGAAGCAAGCAAATAACGTATAGAACCTCGAAACGAAATTTTGTACTGGTATGGATGTTTCTGTCTGAAATTTTCGCTCCCTGTGACATCTCGCTCATTTTGGTTCCCGAAGCTACCGCTAGAGAGTGCTGTCAGTTGGTAGCATCGGTAACGGGCGGCCATTTCGCCCCAGAAAACCGGCGGTGTGACGTCATAATTAATTCCCACTGCGAGTAACATTGGATCACATTGGCCACTCAGCAAGGGGTTCACCGGGCTCATTTTTAAAATAATTTACAAAATGGCCGCCCGTTACCGAAGCTACCAACTGACAGCATTCTCTAGCGGTAGCTTCGGGAACCAAAATGATCTCGCTTCGATCTCGCTCACCCCATTTAGTCCTTTTTTCGGAAATAATATTGAATGCTTTTTGCATACTTCCCAGAGCTTGTCATCTTGACCGAGCGGATGAGCCAGCCATCATCGACGAGTACCAATTCATTCCTTCATCATCAAGTGCTTTCCACACAAAACAGCGACACTCGTGTTTGCAGTGGTGAGCAACTGTCAGCATGGCCGCAGGAGAGTCGTAAAGCAATTTGGAGAACAGGCTAGACAGCTGAATAAACGTCTTTATGCAGAATCATGGCTGGTGGAATATGGAGAACTTTATTAACACTTGGACCGATTCCAAATGCTCTCGAACCGATTATCAGAGACGATGACGACAATAATCTGAATAGGGAGCACCGGTCACGCAGACCACGCGAGAATATACGGGTGGGTTTGAACTGATAGTACACAGATGCCACCTATTATTCATGACGATTCAAGGTGTGATTGGCCGTGCTTGGTGAACCGTATCTCTCGAACAATGAGCCTCTATAGGTGTCACGTCTGCTCCATAAGTGATCACGTGGCTACTTTGCGCTCCCCATTCCGACTGAAAGTTCAGGCGCTTCCAGTAGCGTCTACCTGACCTACGACTCTCACAAAAACAGATTTGACACGTTTGTGTTTGTCCCTTGTTGTCATGTCACTGCTCATATCTATTGAAAGGGAACAGTGGTCGACAACTATGTTGCACCGGTTTTTTCATCTGCCAGGGTTTCTGTATGTCAGTGGTTTCCACTTATTGTTTGGGAACGTGTAGCTCGACACGTCTTTCTGTACGTCCCCTATTTTCATGTCGCAGCTTATTCCGTCAGATAATATGAGGGGAACACTCACACATGGGGAACATTGAAAAACGTTACACTGCTGTTGTATTAAGCCTTGTTCACACTGGCGGTGCGGTACGATGTGGTGCGATGCGTTGAAAAAATCGCCAAGCGATGTCAGTTTCGACATAGCGCGGCGCGGCGTGGCGCGAAGCCGTTGCGTGCGGTGCTCATGATTAGCGGAAGTGACATCATTCATGTCATTCAAATGGTGCCAGATATGCCGGTATCCTCACGCGGCAGGCGATTCGACGCGGAAAAACACTGCAGGAGCGATCGGGGCCGGTGGACATCGCTCGTCAGTGTCCTACCGCTTCTAACCGCATCGCGTCGCACCGCGAGTGTGAACAGCTGAAGGCTTAACTGCCGAAACCATCAGGCGCGACAAATTTCGCATCGCACAGCGTCTGCAGTGTGAACAAGGCTTTAAACGATGTTTCGCAAGGGGCACGCCGATTGTGGAATCATGACTTGAACAGTGCAGAACACTTCAATAGCCAAAGCGTCCCTTGTTCAAAGTGAGATCTGATGATATTGGTAGCTCCGCTGAGCAATATCAATCTTTTGTTGTTTTTCATGGTTTAACAAATCACACCCAAATGACATCGCGGTGATTGATTGCTTTGACGACACGGTTAAATGCAAATAAAATGAAATTTCATGCTGATGTCAAGTCGACGCAGTGCAACGGCACAGAACAGGCGACGGCTGACATTTTCGGATCACTTCGCGTCTGAGCCACGACATCACGGAACAAATCAGTCGCCGATATGTTGTGACACGACTGCACTTGCGTCTCACCTGCGACGATTGCCATCAGTCGCCGATCGATCAAAGAGATCACGAATCGCAAGAGTTGAACATGTTCAACTTCTGTGTCATCCCGACGGGATGACCATTGTTGGTTTCCTTTAGGCTCCTCAAACTGACAGTTGTGCAAGTTGGTAGGGCAACTCAGCCGTTGAAAATTAAGACCAGTCATTTATATTGGTGGACAAAAATATTTGTTTGGAGTTTGATGCAAGTCTCTGCCTGTTAATGAATGTATTTAAAGCCTCACAGTATTGAATTTTGTGGTATTTTCAAAGTGATAGGAGACTGCAGGTAGAGGTCTCATAGCCTCGTGAAGGTCCCCAAAATGCTTGCATGATGCGTACTTCAAAAAATCAATGCTAAGTTTTCAGCATGGCACCGAAAAAACAGCAGGCAGGGCCCGGTTGCACAAAAGCATACTAGGCGTAGTATCATTCTATCTCCTAGTCGGCTTCAAACTTCGTATGCGTTTGTATACAAAGTTAGAAGCCAACTAGGAGATAGAATGATACTAGGCCTAGTATGCTTTTGTGCAACCGGCCCCAGAGCTCTAATGTATCCACATAGAACATTTTACACTACATTAACGTCGGAGGACGTAAGCACTTTCTGAATTCAATACAGTGCGGCTTTAAATGAACTCAACTTATGTATCATTGTGGAAAGGGTCCTTCTTCTCCTTGCTACAATTTTAGTGAATTACATCGGTGGCAATTATGCAATGAGGAATTACAATAAGGCAATTCTCACCCTTGTTCGTCAAAGGCATTTACAAGCAATACGTGTTTCTTCGTTTGTTCTTCATTTTTCTGAAGAAAAAAGCTTTCGAAACTTCCAAAACTTCATACTTCTTGGTTTTAAGGTGAGCTCTGTCTACTGATATCAAAATTTTGTGAAAAATTAAAAAATCTTAAATTATCGACCACTCAACAGATTTTGATGAAACAAAGTCCATGATCCTTAGAAGGTTCCACTCTGTCAAAACTGCAACAAAAGTCACACAAAAAAATAACATTAATAAAAAGGTTGATTTTTAGGATTTTTTTCTGATGAGCTATTACGTAATTACGATATTTCCAAATTTCCAAAATTTTGATGCAGCAATATGACCAACAAGATGTACTTTCATATTATGGAACAAACCGTGTTAAAATAGGAGCAGTCAGCCGCGCATATTGCCAACAGATGGCAGCAAAGTCTTAGTGGACCAATGTACAGGAAAATCTACGTGATTGCTGCTCGATCGATAATGACTGGGTCTGCTAGATGCATTGAATTGGGCCGTAGTGACACCTAGTGGTGAGCTCGCTGACAGCTCCTATTGGCCCAGAAGTATTTGAAATATTCAAAGTATTAGGTGTAGATAAACTAATGTCCATCACTGTACATGTATTGTTGGAGCATGGTAGGCCTACATGTACACGTAGGCCTACATATAGGCCCCTACATGTATTCGGTCTCGATTCTATCACACTGTACACACGCTGCCTCGGGTCATCCGAGTAAAAATGCATTACGATTAATTCTAAAAGGAAGACTTCTGTATAAAAAGTCATATCAGAAAACAGGAAATGTCATCGGACACATTAAAAGAGACTGCACCTCTCAAATACTTCAATGTGCAGGCTCAGAGGAACGAAATATTTTTCGCCCATTGCCATGGCATCTATCTTCAATATAAGATGTTCTGTCGATTATGAGAACGTTTCTCGGGCTTAGTGCTCTTGAGTATGCTTCTTACCGTCTTCCAGAGCCTGGGTCTGATGCAGGAACAACTCGAGGTACCGTCAGCGGAAGTCAGCTTTCTGTTGGCCATTACTGTACACGACATGAGAGCTTGTAGTAGCTTAGTCAATATTCATATGAATGTCAGCTGTATGTAAAAACACGACGGCGACAATCCATATTAATGAGGCGACTTAAGGAGCAAATACTTAGGTTTGATGAAGTGTTTTTGAGTGGTGCGATTCATGTAGCACGTTCATGGAAACACACAGAAATGTTTCGATGATGACGCTTGAACCCAACCTCGTCCATATCTCGCCGTAGGCATGTTTGTTGTCATGCAGATGAGGTTGCAATTCTCGCCGTGGTTTTTGCAGAACCCAGATTCTTTCTTGCGCTTGCATGGTGGCTAATTGGTTCTCTGTAAGCAATGGTGCTGATCGAAATCCTGGAAATTGCAGAGTTACTGGCATTCACAACCATTGTCTGATTCTAGATTGAATATACTGTATTCCCTACAATAAGAGGCCGCGGCGGGAAACCGAATTCACGCGAGACCATTGATTATACATGTTGGGTAGTCCATTGGGAATTCAAAAGCCTCGGGTTAAATAGGCCTGATTTTGAGTTGGTGTCGTAATGGGCATACCAGACGTGCGTAACAGAAAAGAGAGCAGGTGTTACTTCATTTACAACGAAAGAAAAATTAGTAAAATTACAGCCGTTCATGAAGGAGCTAGGCCGTTGCCACCAGACGTCATGTTTCATTTATCCGCGGTTTCTACATTTTACGTATTCCAACCCAACATGTATAATCAATGATCTCGCCTGAAATCGGTTTCCCGCCACGGCCACTTATTGCAGGGAATACAGTAGGTGCTCCTCCATGTGAGGGGCGTGAAGAAGCCCATAGAAGTCCAGTGCGCGAGAAAGAAAAAAAAATTATGTCAGCGGTGCAAGCGCCAACGCAGGACAACATAGCTAGTCATCAAACAATATTGGGCGATATTAACGACGGCCTGTGTAATAGGAAACCGGATGGCCCCGGAGGAAACCTACAATGTCGAGGAGAGATCACCCTCTACCACATAAAGCCACTTGAACGACCGGGGATCGAACCCGCGACCTCATTGGTGGCAGGCATGGATGTTGCCATCGCGCAAACTGACACTGAGACCGTGCTGTCTTCGTGGCATCGAACAATGGGTTTGGCGTTCGCGTTGGCGTTTCGGGGGCTTTGCGAAAACTCCCTAATATGGAGGAATGCCTAACGTCCGTGTATGACTATCCTCTATGGCATCCTCACCCTGGCCAATTTTTTTTTAATTTCATATTTCCTTCTCCCCATGAACCGGTAACACCAGGGTGATTCGATCAGCTATCGTTGTCTACAAATCAGTATCGATCCATTCCCATCCATCGGTTATGCTGATCGCAGATGAACAACAATCTGAAGCGAGTATCTGCGATTGATTGCCATCCTGCGTTGTTCCTGTCCTTTCGTAATGATGACAGCGGAAATGTGCTGACGTTCTTTTCCCGTTGAAATTCTTGATTGAATTTTTAAGAGTTAAGGATTGACCCTGGGGATTGAATTATGAGTGGGGGATTACGGCCCAGAGATGGATAGCCATCAGCGAATTGATGTTTCGAGGTTACGGTGGAAGAGACATCATATTCAAGGGCGTTGGAAGAACATCATTGCACTCTGTTACTTACGCTGAATGGGTCAATGTCGTCCTGGGTATACCTTATGTTTACCCAGGATTATCCTGGGTAATCATTTTCTTTACCCAGGATCATCCGGGGTAAACATAAGGATCCTTAACTTTACCCAGCTTGGGAGTTCGGGCCGAATCGTGCTGTTCGCTCCGAGGATGGAATTTGGTACGTGCGTCTCTTT
>NMRB01000510.1:114172-143560 GCA_002633025.1 Notospermus geniculatus
CAACTCCAAATATAACTTTAACCTTAGCCAATAGGCCGAGGAGCTATGTAGAATTTAATATTGCATAGGGTATACCAATGTACAGCACAAGTCTGCATGGTTTTGAGAAAAACGATGTTATACAATTATTGTTTTTCATAATTCTGAAAAAGATACATTCACACCCTAAACATTGTACCTCAGCTTTCAAACCACAGTTTATCAATATTCTTATGTGTTTGCTTTCGGAAGTCGACGTTTCTGTATTATTTTTTTTGCGAATTAGAACATAATTGTTATCTCCCCATGTCGAACTAGTGACCCACCAAAATAGCAACGTGGGGCCAATGTTGATGAACAACCAGTGACCGACTCTGGCGTAGGCCGTCATGAACTAACGACTCCCAACGTCAGATCAACGTCGGTACATGACCAATTATCAGCTACTGAGCACCCTCCAAACAGCAACGTTGGGCCAACACTGATGAACAACCCATAGCCGACTCCTGCACAAATCGTCGTAAACTAACAACTCCCAACGTCAGACCAACGTCGGCATAAGACCAATTGTCAACTAGTACAGAGCAGCCTCCGAATAGCAACGTCGGGCCAACGCTCATGAACAACCCGTGGCCAATGCCTGCACAAATGGTCGCAAACTACCAACTTCCAACGTCAGACCAACGTCCGCATATGACAAATTATCAACTACAGAGCACCCTCCAAATAGCAACGTCGGGCCAATGTTGATGAACAACCGGTGACCGACTCCTGCACAAATCGTCATAAACTACCAACCCCCAACGTCAGACCATGCAACGTCGGCATATGACCAATTGTCAACCACAGAGCACCCTCTAAATAGCAACGTTGGGCCACCGTTCTACATAGCTTCTCGGCCTATTGGCTAAAGGGCTCCGCACACCAGCGATTTTTCGAGCGATTTTCTAGGCGACCGGCCTTGCGACCACAGGAGCGACTAACATATTTTCAGTTTTTATAATTTTTGTTGGCTTGTTTGCGACAAATGCTTCCTTGGACGGTCAGTGATGTGGTGGAAAACATCACTGATCCACATCGAAGGTAAATATCGCAGGCGACGTAGTAGTCGCAAGGGTTGTCGCCCCCATTTTTAACCCCCAACGTCAGACCATGCAACGTCGGCATATGACCAATTGTCAACCACAGAGCACCCTCTAAATAGCAACGTTGGGCCACCGTTCTACATAGCTTCTCGGCCTATTGGCTAAAGGGCTCCGCACACCTGCGATTTTTCGAGCGATTTTCTAGGCGACCGGCCTTGCGACCACAGGAGCGACTAACATATTTTCAGTTTTTATAATTTTTGTTGGCTTGTTTGCGAGAAATGCCTCCTTGGAAGGTCAGTGATGTGGTGGAAAACATCACTGATCCACATCGAAGGTAAATATCGCAGGCGACGTAGTAGTCGCAAGATTTGTCGCCCCCATTTTAGTCGCTAGTGTGCGGAGCCCTTAAGGTTAAAGTTATATTTGGAGTTGTGGACTTTACCTCGGTAAATCCGCCCTTCCCCTTCTGTAGACCTCGCACAAGAAAGGAGCAGACGGTGGTAGATCGTTGGGCCAGTGTTGACGCAACGTTGGTTGGAGGTTGCTCAAAGGTTGGCAAATCGTTGGGACAATGTCGGAACTTACCTGAAAATAATGCTGGCACAACATAATTCGCAGGTGCAAAATAATGCTGGCCCAACGTAGGATGCCAGTGCTGGCACCACGTTGGCTGGAGGTTGTCAAAAGGTTCCTATAACGTCAATAAATGTTTGCGAATGGTTGGGCCAATGTCGGACCTTACCTGAAAACAACATTGGCCCAACATAATACGTAGGTGCAAAATGATGCTGGCCCAACGTAGGATGCCAATGTTGACACAACGTTGGCTGGAGGTTGTCAAAAGGTTCCTATAAATGTCAATAAATGGTTGGGCCAATGTCGGACCTTACCTGAAAACAACATTGGCCCAACATAATACGTGGGTGCAAAATGATGCTGGCCCAACTGTCAAAAGGTTCCTATAACGTCAATAAATGTTTGCGAATGGTTGGGCCAATGTCGGACCTTACCTGAAAACAACATTGGCCCAACATAATACATGGGTGCAAAATGATGCTGGCCCAACGTAGGATGCCAATGTTGACACAACGTTGGCTGGAGGTTGTCAAAAGGTTCCTATAATCTTATTATAATGGAAGGACTCCATTTTGAAATACATCCGTACCAACTGGAGTTGATCGCATCATATACAGGTATACAGTGTAGCAATGTGTACAACTGTTAGGTCAACGAGCAAACATGGGTCTTTGTCACGCACAATCTGATAAACTACGCATTGACCAGAGACAACAACGTTTGGGAATGTTTAGTGATTATTTGGGGAGTGTCGTCCACCAACTTTTAGGCCAGAAAGTGATGCGAGCTTTGCAGAATCAATGGCTTTTCTGCACTCATCGAGCGGCACATTTTGCCATCACCTTTTTTTGTATTGCGCTGGTACCATCTGCACCAATTCCGTGGCAGCCGCAGAACCCTACACCTGTCTTCGGCCATCGTCTCATGCATGGGCGGTATCAGGATACTTTCCCTCCTGCCTTTTCCCTTACTGCCTAGATGGTGCCATTATATTCTTTACCCCTTATGGCATCCTCTGACCACATGCACCCTGTGCGTATGTGCTCGCCATGGGTATCATGCTAGTGTCAATAAATGGTTTGGCCAATGTCGGAACTTACCTGAAAACAACGTTGGTCCAACATAATTCGTGGCTGCAAAATGATGGCCCAACGTAGAATGCCAATGTTGACACAACGTTGGCTGGAGGTTGTCAAAAGGTTCCTATCATGTCAATAAATGGTTGGCAAATGGTTGGGCCAATGTCGGAACTTACCAAACAACATTGTTGGCCCAACATAATTCGCGGGTGCAAAATGATGTAGGTCCAACGTGGGATGCCAACGTTCGGCCACGTTGTCCACTAACTTTAAATCAACGTTGTGCCAACGTCGTTCTGCTGTCTAGGAAGCCACCAATTATCAACTACAGAGCACCCTCCAAATAGCAACGTTGGACCAATGTTGACGAACAACCGGTGACTGACTCCTGCACAAACCGTCGTAAACTACCAACTCCCAACGTGAGACCAACGTTGGCATTTTGACAAAATTTCAACGACTGAGCACCATCCAAATATCAACGTTCTGACAACGTTAACTCTCGGCCGGCTCTTGCCCAAATCGTCGTGAATTACCTACTCCCAACGTCAGGTGAACGTCGGAAAATAACCAATTTCCAACGTCCGACGTTCGCCAACCTTTGCCAACCTCTGCCGACGTTGTGCCAACTTAGCTCTGCTGTCTGGGCCCGTACACGAAAAGCCGCGCTGCGCCGCCCCGAACGCGCAGCGAGTCTGTTTTCAAGAGCAGTGGCACGGAACGTCCGCTCTCGGCGACTTCCAAAAACAGACTGAGTGAAATGAGGCGATCACGTGACTTGGTGACGTCCCGGCACTTTGGACATGGCTGACACCCTCGGTGCCCTCTAGCGTCGAGCTGGCGTATTACCCGTCATTCGTCATTTCGCCTGCGTCGAGGACGGTCGGTCGAACTGCTCCCGCGAAGCCTCCGCTGTGAGTTGCCGCATTGCCGAGTTTTCGTTTTGAATATTGCCAGTGAGTTATTTAGTGTTTTGTTTTGAAGGTTTACTGTGCTAGCGGCAGCCCTTGCGAGCATTGTGCTGGGGGTAAAAGTATAATGCCGTTGTGAGCTAATTTTGCTAGCGGCAGCCCTTGCGAGCTTTATGCTGGGGGTAAAAGTAAATGCCATTGTGAGCTAATTTTGCTAGCGGCAGCCCTTGCGAGCATTGTGCTGGGGGTAAAAGTATAATGCCGTTGTGAGCTAATTTTGCTAGCGGCAGCCCTTGCGAGCTTTATGCTGGGGGTAAAAGTAAATGCCGTTGTGAGCTAATATTGCCCTTGCGAGCATAGCTGGGGGCGAGAAGTATGCCGTTGTGTGCTGATATTGCTAGCGGCAGCCCTTGCGAGCATGGTGCTGGGGGCCAGAAAATGCAGCTGTGAATTCATATCGATTGGCGGCAGGCCTGTGTGAGCGTAAGATGGGAATTCAGATTGACATGTAGATATTCAGAGCAATTTATTTGGTTAAGTTTGTTATGTGCGTTTGGCACTTTTCTTGCTCATTGTTGAAGGTTCGGTGTGACCGCCTGGTGTGTGGTAGAGTTACTTCTAGGCAGAGGCGGTATGTGTACAAAGCCCTTGGAGTTAGGAATGTTGTTTGCCAGTATATGCAATGAGTGCGGTTTATAGAGTGGACAGAATAAGGGAGTGTATCCATTGTGTGTTTTGAGGAGGGATTAAAATTTCCCCGCGCAATGTTATTGTGTTAATTCTACTAAGGCAGAGAGCTGTAGTTCATGTGTGTATAGAAGGATACAAATGTATACAGATTGAAGATTGGTATTGTTGTTGGAATAAGAGTATTGCGTTGAACGTTGAATGGGCTTATTGCGCAACTTGGTTGGAAGCGGTAATAAGGCTTTTCCTCGATAGCCATTTTGCGGGGTGATAGGTTTGAAAGGTGATTGTTACAGTTGGATGAAGACGGCAGGTCCAAGTAGTTCGGCCCGCACCCGGGTACGCCTGTCCTAGTGGAAATTAATCTCTCCACTTGGGTGGTGGGTTGAGCTCTTGCCTTTCCAAATTCGCAAAATTTGTATGTTGTTAAGAGTAAGAAATTTAATGTAGATTCGCTCTGGCTTCTATTACGGAATATTGGATTTAAACTGTCAGAATACGAGCTCAAAGTAGTTTTGGCCCGCTATCGGAAATACGTAGAGCCGTCGGATGCCAAGATCGATAGGCGTAAATTTGGAAGGGCATGGGGTTCAGCCCTCCACCCTAGTACCTCCAGATTTTGAGGATGGCAATGTTGTGTCTTGTGTATTTCAAAGCATGTAGTGTGCGTATACAGGCGCGTGTCCAGAGGGGGGGTCCAGGGGGTCCGGACCCCCCGCTGCTCGCGCAGGCCATAGATTTTTTTACCCATGAAATACAGGGAGATAGCAAGTAGGTGAGGGGTCTAGCGGGTTCTCGAAACTTCGGACCCCTACCTGCTATAGTTCTGTTATGAGTTAGCCCATGAGGTAGTCTATATCCGTTGTCGGGTGCGGCGGATGCGACCTGGTTCGCTCAGTCAAGACATGTTCAAGGCTGATATGCTGGGAAATGGCGTCTTCGGTGCGCAGATTTTACAAAATTTCCTACCCGCCAGGGGGACACCCCCTCGCGCTCCCCCTCTGGCTCCATTCTCGACGACCCTCGATCCCCTGGACCCCCCTCTGCTCGAAATCCTGGACACGCCCCTGGTATACCATGGTTGTAAATGTAATTGTGGTTTTCTCAGGTTCTGATTAAATTTCTTTGCATTGATGTTATCAGGATATGTTAATAATTCCCGGCCCGGAGAGTTTTGGGAGTATTGGGGGATCCGGAGGTGCGGCCGGGAATTGTGGAGGAATGAGATGAGCCGCATTAACAAGTATGGTAATAATTGCTCCATCACTCCCAGTACTCCCAAAGCGAGATGAAAGAGGACACCGAGGATGTGGGTACACCCTCGGTGCCCTCTAGCGTCGAGCTGGCGTATTACCCGTCATTCGTCATTTCGCCGGCGGCGGTTCTGAATGCAGGGCAGCTGACTACCATCCACATTCCCCTCCCAGTCACCAAAAATATCAACACCACAACTAACGTTCAAGACTACTGGTTTGATGCCCCTTTATCCCTGCATGGGGAACGACTCTGTATCGCATTCTTCCATTCTGACATGGAGTTAACATGGTGACACCTTGAATGAAAAAACATCAGCCCCCCAACCTGACCAATATTTTCACTCGATAGTTGGGAGAAGGAAATTCTTTTTTTGAACGAATGTTCCCGATTAAACACGTTCGTATGATTCTCCAACACACAAAATTATTGCAGAAATGACCGTTCTGGGTGTGTGCGCCGATGCTCTTTTGTTTATTTCATGAACTGACTGTTCTTTTGTTTTACCCATATCAGTGACGTGATTTCCGGTTCATGGGGGGTCGGAGGTGCAACTCGTGTTACGGTTCATGCTGCTGTATTTGTCAACACCGGCACAAAATGACCAATAAATTCCACTTTATTCTTCAAACAAGAACAATTCGTCGAGTTCAATGGCTTCGCAAGTGTGTAGTGGTTCTGTGAGGACACATTGGGTAACACGAGGCTGAAATAAAGCCCTAAAAACTATGTGAAATTGGCGTGCGAGCCGGACTAAGTCTTTCCCAGCCAAATTAGGCCGCCGCCATGCTGATGTATATGCCATACATTGACATTGTACACGCTAGATGCACGTCGCTGAATGCATGCAGTCAATCAAGAACAATTCGTCGAGTTCAATGGCTTCGCAAGTGTGTAGTGGTTCTGTGAGGACACATTTGGTAACACGAGGCTGAAATAAAGCACTAAAAACTATGTGAAATTGGCGTGCGGGCCGGACTTTCTCAGCCAAATTAGGCCGCCGCCATGCTGATGTATATGACATACATTGACATTGTACACGCTAGATGCACGTCGCTGAATGCATGCAGATGCGGGAAGGCGCGGAGCCACGTGGATTCGAAACAGGAGTGCCGTGTTCGGTATGAGTCAAGCCTTGCATAGAAAGACACTGTGTTAATTTAATAATAGTCATGGCTGAAGCAGCAGTACCTTATTTATATGCACCACAGGGTGAGGTGCAGGGTGTATAGGTGGCACCAGTGGTACAAGCCAGCAACTTCAACCTCAAAGTACCCGGCTGACAATGCCGCGGACCGTTCCCTCGTCGTGGTTAAAAGCACCCGTATCTATGCCAATGGATTTAGCCCGCCCTCGTACAGATGAGTTCATAGTTAACCGTCCTCCAAGGAGGCATGACAGTTATCATGGCGGTGGAGACGGAGGTGTGACAGGGTCGCAGGATGTTGAACAACAGATGTACGCAGAACTTGATGAAATTGGCAGTGCCAGTCAAGTGACGGCAAGATCTCGGAGATCAACAAGCTCAAGTTCACTTTCGGTAAAGGTAAAATCAGCGCAGGTGGCCGTGGAGCTAGCCAGGAAGAAACTGGAGTTGGAAGAGGAACGCATGAGGAGGAGTCTAATCCAGGGACAGAGGCAAGCAGAATTGAAGGCTGCTGAGAGCTTACTCAGGTTGAAGGAAGATGTGCACTTAAAGGAAATATCCGCTCAGCTGTGGGAGAACGCCGAGGGGGAGCACCCTCGCAGTAGGAATGGAAGTTTGCTAAACGAGGCTACACTCAGGAGAGGCAGGATTTCAGATAATCATGTCAAAGGTACCGAGGATGTTCAGGCGGCAGATTATCAGTCTGAGGCCAGGCAGGATGGGATAAGGGCACACCCCCTTTCGGTACCACTGGATGTATGTAGCGGACTTTGTCGTGATCAGTTATACGAAACTCAGGGAGTTACAGGAACTGGACGACAGACTTCAGATACACTTACCACTCAGTTAGTGAACACTGTTGGACACCTTGCAGCTAGGCCCAGGATTACAAGTGCAGAGAAGCTCAGCGGATTGGGAACTTATACAGGGCAGACGGAGGAAATCGTAGGACAGTTTCCTATGGAGAGGTTGCCAGTGCCAGTTGTCAGAAGTGAGGCATTTCAAAGGGAAGACATTCAGCCATTTGGTCGAATACTAGCTTCCAGTGAGGACAACAGGAAGGGTCAGTCTCAGGTTGTAGATTACAGGATCTCGGACAATCAGGTTAATGAAACTGAAAATGTCTATGCAACAATGAATCAGTCTGAGGTCAGACAGGATAGGATATGGGGACGACCTTGTTCGGCACCACGAGACATAAGCAGCAGACTTTGTTCCGACCAGCCAGTAGAAACTCCAGGAGTTACAGGAAGTGGACAGCAGACTGCAGATACAGAGAGGCTCTACAGATTAGGAACTTGTACAGATCGGAATGAGGAAATTGTAGGACAGTTTTCCCAGGAAGGATGGCCAGTGCCAGTTATTGGAAATGGAACATTTCAAAGTGAAGATAGGCAGCCATGTGGTCGAATGCTAGCTTCCAGCACCGACAACAGAGAAGGCCAGCCAACGGTGGATGGTTACCGGGATAGTTACCCAGCAGGATGTGGTAATCCAGTGGAACACGGATCTAGAGGAGAATATGCTGCAGTGGTACAGACATTGGAGAAAATAACATCCCAGTCGGAACTTCCTGCACCACCCGCGATGGTATTTGACGGGACATCGGCGAACTTTCCACAGTTTATGAAGAACTTCTCTGATAGAGTGGCGTCTAAGCCGTTTTCTGATAGCTAAAACTGTCGCAGCTTGTTATGTGCACCGCTGGAGAAGCCAAACGGGCTATCAAACGTTATGAAGGAACAAGTGATGGATACAATTTGGCGCTAGGCGTTCTGAAGGAAAGGTACGGTCGTCCCTTCCAGGTTGTGAGTTCATGTATTGATAAGTTGACCAAAGGACCGAGGTTGCAATTGTACAACAGAACAGCACTGTTGGAGTTCGCAGACTTGTTGGATTCAACATACCATGCATTGCAAGACCAGGACTTATTGTCGGAGGCGAACACTCAGACTACGCTAAAGGCTATATTTGATCGTCTACCAGTGGTATGGCAAAGTAAATGGGTCAAGAAAGTCATGGATCTGGAAACTCAAGGGAAGTTACCCAAGTTAGGAGACTTGGTCCGGTTTGTCAATGATAATGCAAAGGCGGCCAACCATGCAGTTTATACAGTAGGCTCCACTGGGGGGAGTAGTCAAGGAAAGGCCTCAACAGGAAATCCCAACAGCAAGACCAATTCCGGAAGGCAAGGACCGCCCAGTGCTGGCGCTCCTCAGAATAAGAAGGTTACAACCCTGTCCACCCAAGTCCAGGACAAAGGAGCGGAAGGGACACCCCCACCTAACAAACAGGAGAAGTGTTCGTACTGTGATGGCAACCATCAGGTCGGATCTTGCATGATTTTAAGTCAAAGAACTTAGGCTTCTGGAAGAAATTTGTCAGGAATAATAATCTCTGTTTTTGTTGCCTCAGCAGACATTTTGCCAAGAACTGTAAGCAGAAGAAACCGTGTGGAGTTAATGGATGTGACAGGACCCACCACCCCCTGTTGCATACGGAGCAGAGTAGTCAGCCAGCTGTACCTGAGGGAGATCAGTCGTCCAAGCAGAAGACTAGTAAGTCTGGAGGAGGCGGAGGAAAATTCGGAGGCAAGGAAGCCGGGTCCACAGGAAGGGATGAGATACAGACTGGATCACTGCTAGCAACGAGGCCTAAGAAGATGGTTTATCTGAAAGTGGTTCCAGTACGTGTCATGGCTGAGAATGGAAACAGCGTAACCACGTTTGCTATGCTGGATAGNCTTTCAGATCTTCCAAGTTTTTAGGGAGACAGCTGCCAATTTTACGCTTTTCAACGTTGAGAGTGGTACATTTTTGGTCTTTATCTATTTTTTGTGATATGAATAAAAGCTAGCAAATGTTTTTACAGTACAGGTCACAATTGACATCCCTACAGCTTCGCGTAAGTTACTCCTAAGTTACGCGTAACTCAGGGCTTTGGTTTCGCGTAACTCACCGCGTAACGTGCCTCGTAAATCACTGCGTAGCTTGCGAAATTCGCGTAACTCACCTCGTAAGTTACGCGTAACATAGCTCGTGAGTTGTTGTGTAAGTTACGAGTGACTTACGCGTAACTTACGCGAATTTAGGGATGTCAATTTTGATCTGCACTGTATTTCAGATTTGTACAGCATCAGATAGTGCACAGTACTGCAAAATCCAAGCAAAAGCATTTGCTAGTCTTTATTCATATGACCCAATAACTGTAACGTAAATATACCTTTTTTCATGATTTCTGGCCATAATATGATGCCAGTGCCAGGTTTAGAACAACCCAAAAGATCATCTTGCTCTGGAATGCTGTTCAAATGCCAGTACAAACGCAGCTTCAGTCCAACTCCGAAATCGCATGCTCTGTGGTTTTGCTTTGACGTGTACATGTAATAAAGATGAAATGAATTATTATTTGTTTATCTTTGCCTGAGTCAGTAGCGCATTTTTTTTCAAATGAGTTATGGGTTTTCTTTTGTCGCCAGGCACACATCTCGGCTATGGGCAGTTATTACCACAAAAATACGGGGGTCGATTAAAAGGAGAGGAAGACGGTGAAACGGATACGAAGACAAGCGATGAGGTTCTATTTTATGTGGAACGGAGAGGCTAGATTACGCAGCGGTTTTGTTTTTCGGCCACACACGAGTTTTTATTTGTATACGAAACGAAAACGTACATGTATGGGTGGCTTGATTCATAAGGGCACAGGTTAATCTTTTACTTTTTACAAAGATCCGCCTCACGCCACTTACCGTCTTCGTTTTGAAAAAATTAAAAGTCGCGTCTGCACGTCTCCGTTTGTAAAAAAANATTATTGCGGAAATAACCGCCCATACTCGGCGACCCTGGTTTAAATACTCGTGATCCACGTCGACCCAGATGGTTAATGATGCAATTCACGGTCCACAATGTGGTTATGGGAAAATTGGGACGATGAATCAATCACCGGTTTTGATATAAAAGTTGCGATTTATTAACATCTCATCTCCAATTTTTTTCCTCGTTATGACAAAGGACGTACCATGCAGTAATTAAACGACCCGCGTGTAAATAACCAGGACCAAGAGACAATAAACTTGTCATATTCTGGTGTGTATCGTGAATTTGTGTACAGATCCTTCCAGGGAATTTCCATTGTTTATCCCCGCTTTTTGCCATATCCAATTTAAACCGCCATGATTCAACAGAACCCACTTCAAAATTTATGAACAACTGTATATTAACGATTATAGGGTAACCATTTATCATTGCCATGCGACGTTTGTTAGCGAAAACATCAGTAGATTAATTAAAACGAAAATGGGATAAATAATATTATTTTGATTAATTGTCATCGGATATATAGGAACGCATGTCTGTCTGGTCACATCGACCATGTTCTCCTGCTGTCGCCATAAAATTTGCCGATAAATTATACCAGCCGTCTCCGGGTAGAAATTAGCATGGCTGAGTCGGCCTCATTATTCTCCGGAGACTACCGTCGGTATCGTGATATTCTGTTATTGATGATATTTCGTTCTAACCTCGAACTTGTGAAATATCTTACGACAATACTAGAATACTGTATCTACTCATTTATAACGACGGGTTCATTAAATATTCACAGATCAGCGAACCGCCTTTTTTCACCACGTGACTGTGGTAATCGTACTCACGTGGTGTATAATAAGCAAGGCATTGGCTGGTATTTATAAAAGTTAGCAAATGCTTTTACTTAAGATTTGTACAGCGAGGTCCAATGTAAATGTACTACAAAACCTGAAGTAAAAGCATTTGCTAGCTTTTATGAATACTAGCCATTGTGTCCACACAGGCTGCGTTGCGCGAGACTGATTGTGCGAGACTGATTATGCACAGACCTGTGTGGCCGTGGAACGCATCGCATCGGCCAGATGTGGCCGAAGTGTCGTCCGCGACCTCATCACAACGTAGGAATCTTGGTCGAAAAATAAATCCAAGTTATTTACAGATTTTTGGTGAATAATTGTATAGCAAGTACCTAGAAACTACAGGGATCGAGGGATCACATGATCAGCCAAGAAAGTAGTTCGCTGTGTATCACCCGACGCCATCTTGATTACTCACAATCCTGTGAGCACGGCGTAACAGACTGGTGCGAGGTATGAGCGCCTTTTGTTGTATCAATGATAAGCAAGGATCATAACTAATCCTGATAAATGAATATGAGTAGGATTACCTCAGTCACCTGGTGAAAAAGGTGGTCCCTCCGCCGATCTACGAATATTTAACGTACTCTCGTTATAACTGGGTAGATACAGTATTTCAAACGTTCTTTGTTATACCTGCATGTAGATCTTTTCAACAAAGATCGTGGTCTACACTTTTCCCACGTCGTGGCCATTCGTTGTCCAAGCATGATATAGGACATGTAACTACCAAACGTATCCCCTCAGACAATTATTTCACCTAAATTTTTGTGCCCATGTACCACTTGACCGGCTTTGCGTGCCAGCGGCCATTGAATGGTATTAAGTTTCTGACGTCATATGGTGAGAACTCTTGACCGGCATCTTTTTGGAAAGGTCTATAGTACAGTGTATATCGACATTCGATATATGACTGTAGGATACCCATAGTGACGTTGCTTCTTAGAGGCGGCATCATCTGTTGGAGTATGGAGAGACCCGGCACTGTTGCTGATTTGTGGCAGCACTGAGGGCCGTATGCTAGGGTTGGACTTTAGCCTAAAGTATAGTTGAAATTAGACTTTCTCTATGCTTGAGGCATTGAGAAAAGTCGGACTTCAATGAAAGTCTGGCTGAAGTCCGACCCTAACATAAGACCATAAGTGCATCTGCAGTCGTTCGTATACATGTAATTTCTTTAAGCGGGTGATCCACTGTCGCGATTTTGGCTTGAGACGCGGTTGCGTTCCCTTGCGGTTACCTTATAAGGACTTCCGATTGCCATATAAGGCGATCGCAAGGGACCGCAACCCCGTCTCAAGCCCCAATTCATACCGCAACAGATCGGCACAGGCCTAGCGGCGGTCTCAGAACAAAACCTATTGTGCGGCAGCCCACAACAATAGCTTATTGATCGGCTGAGGTGGAATTCCCCGCGTTTCCTGCGATTTTCGGTTTTGCTTTGCACTTGGTTGATGATTTTTATGAAGTATCCGTTTTAACTGATAGTAAACTAAGTCCTCCAGGTGCCTATAGAGAGATTTTGGTGATATCCGAGTGAAATCTTCACGTATTCCAGAAAATGTGAATCAGGGCATTTTTAGCCCTTAATTGGTTTATAACGGGTGACTGAAATGATTTTTTGAGAAAACTCTCTATAGGCACCTGAAGACGGCTTACTGTATTTTGCGTAATCATTACGCCTGGCGTAATGCTGTGGGGAAAACCGGGAAACATGGTACCTTTTTCGATGCCTATGCAGAAACATACACCCAATCCATGTGCGGCACCTCGGGGACGAGGTCAGTTAGTTCCGCTGAGGGAGTGTTCACTATTGCTAATAGAATTGTTGTCTATTCATGACTGTTGAAGGTCCCAAACTGTTGCTGTACATTGCAAGTATTGTCACCCTACAGTAAACTGTTTGAAGTGGCCAACAGTTATGAATAGACAACAACTCTAATATCTGTAAAATCGAGCATATTTTTCTCGATTCGATGCAAAATTGCCTTGATAAACCACCTTTGTTGAAGGTACAGTATCACTCTGTGGGTTATGGGATCACTGCGCGAGTTTTCAAGAACTACTTTCTATGCTAGCAAAATAATGAATTCTCCCTTGGCGCAATATTACGCTAAATCGGCGTAATATTACGCAAAATACAGTAAGCCCCTGAAGACTGCTTGTCTTTATTTAATGATATAATCAGGAACAGCAGTCAATAGTCAAGATTAAGAATTTCGCCCCGAAGATGAAACTTTAGGGTCTAATTTACAGTTACTTAATAACGTACTGCTAACCCAAATTGACAATTTTATGTCAGAATATACGGAGCAGGGTTTATACTTAAGTAATAAACTTGGTGTAATAGATTACTTTAGGTTATAGAAAAGATATCGATTTTTCAATTTTATGCGTGCATTATTTTGTGCTTAGGTATCCCTTCACCTAAAGCATGGCGCACACGAGCGATTCTTCTAGGCGACTAGCCTTGCGACTACAGGAGCGACTGAACATATTTTTAGTTTTTTTAGTTTTTTTTGACTCGTTTGCGACAAATGCTTCACTGGGAGATCAGTGATGTCGCGGATGACATCACTGATCGACCTCAAAGGTAATTATAGCATGCGACCTAGTAGTCGCATCAGTAATCGCCCCCAGTTTAGTCGCTCGTGTGCGCCATGCTTTAAGAAGATACTAGGGAACCGTTGTAATGACTGAGAATACCTCCCGTGTGCCAATGTCCGCTTTATTGTTGGCGGACATTCGAAAACACGGCCTGGTGTACTGGTTCGGGCCTCCGACTAGCGGTCAGAGGATCCCGGGTTCGAATCCCGCTGCAGGCCTGAGACTTTGGGCAGGTCTCTTTGCCTTACTGGCCTCTCTCCACCCAGGTGTATAAATGGGTACACCGGTCGGAACTGCTCAGATTGTAGCGCTGAATGAGCAGCTCATCTGAGTTCTACTGAAAGGTTTCAGGATAGACTGGGGTTAAAGTGTAAAGTCGGATGACATCTCTACCGTTGTTGATATCAGACTATAAACCCAAACTTTAACTTTAACTTTAAAACAGAGACACGTTCTCTGCCCCTTCATTGTCACCTTGCGGCTTATCCCGTCAATCGTTTGTTGGGAGGCATTGGCAAACGGGGGGGGGGGATTAACCATTCTAAGGGGGGGGCGCATCTGGAATGTGCGTGCCGATCACTCGACGTCTTAGGTAAGTCGGAAGGCCAGAAACTCAGGTGGTAGATACAGATGCTGTAACGGGAAAGGAGGACTTGGCCTCGATCCCTGACCCGCCCTCATGCCATGCTAAGCAAGCGCTGTTTTATTAGGGAAGTCTCCTCCCCTAACTTCTGTAGGCTAGAAGTACTCGCCAATAAAACTGCCGGTGTATCAGAAGAATGTCTTCGGAACGAAAGTCCGGGACACAATAAGTCTGCAATTATGTTGGGCTATGTTCGAATGGTTATGGTCTCAATATAGCTACATGTGTATATTCAAGAATTATAAGTACCAAGAATCTGCAGCTCCGAATATGTGCCAAAAAGTGAGTTTAGTAAATTGCTCTGGTGACCCTGTAACCGAATGGATCTTAATTTGTGAAGGATTATTGTGTACAGAAGATCATTAGGAACAAAATGACACCTCCCATAGTTATCCACTCAGATATAACCGAGCTACAAAGCATGTTTGAATGGAGCATATTTTCGACAAATTGATACTATAATTGATCTCAGAGGTGGGCACTCTGACCTATACAACAAATCCATGGTTTCACCAAAATAAAAAAAAAATTGAATGCTAGTAAATTTTCTGTAACTTTACATAAGAATATTGATGATATTCTAAATGATACAATTCAGTCAACAATCGTTAAATTTAAACATTGGTTATACAATTAGAAGGCCTATAATTACCGTACGCCCTCTATTATCAGAAAAAGTAAGTTAGTGCCGACCCTTTTGCTTTATTACTAGTTATACATTCTTGGTATTTATATATTCTTGTATATCTTAATCCCTAGTTGAACAACCGGACTTAGATTCCGGGGGGAATATGATCCCTGTCACACCCGACTCCAAATTAGTGTAGTCAGTTTACGGCGCGAGTTTGCTGCAACATTGAGACATAACTTGGAAAGGAAAATCAATTCTTTGATATAGAACCGTGGAATGCAGTAGACAGACGTACAGCCGCATGTTCTCTGCTTCCTTACTAATACTCCTTCTGAAACCTAATTACACGATCCGCCACCACGCAAAACTCCCGTTTCGAATATGTTAATTTATATTGAGACGAAAGCCTCGAATCCCCTGATGAAACATGTATCGCTGAAGTGGTTATGAAACCCGACACACGCTGGAATCTTCAAGAGCTTGGTGATATGAAGACGAGAGTACTGTTCTCTCATTTTTGGCCAATCAGAGAGTGGTCCTTATGTCATGTGACATCGTGTCCTCGTTTTGTCGACAAAGGAGAGTTCCATAGGGGAATAGTGTGTACAAAGTACGAATACATATGGATACACAATCTCTTCAGTCCGTTTGGATGAGGAGTTTGATCTTTAAATGGCGTGTATAGACCTTTCCAACAAAGACCTTTCAAACAGTTCTCACCGTACACTCTTAGAAAATAAGGTTCTAAAAGGGTTCTTTGCTGCCACTGAGGGAGAACCCTCTAAACGGGTTCTTCTATATAGAACCCTATAGGTCCATATAGAACCCTTAAAGGTTCCAATTGGAACCTTAGTGTTCTATTTTGAACCTTTAAGGGTTCTTGGAGACCTATAGGGTTCTATATAGAACCCTTTTAGAGGCTTCTCCCACAGTGGCAGCAAAGAACCCTTTTAGAACCTTTTTTCTAAGAGTGTACATGTATGATGTCAGAAGAATGGCCGCTGGCCCGCTAAGTTGGTCAAGCGGGTCAACTATCAGCCAGGAATACTTTTAGAGTGCCCACATTCATTCAATGACGCATTGAAGAGAACATTATGCCAAAGCATTGACACTGATGCTAGCTACCTCATTCCCCCAACACAAAAATTGAACAGCCAACCTTCGTAGTAACAAGAGTGTTTAAGTAGCAGCAGAATGATTTTGACAACAAAATTGACTGGCTGGAATATTTCCACGGTTCTTTTTCTTCTTCATGAATTTTCAACAGTTAACTTGGAGATTTTTTTTCTTTTGTATCATGAATTCAACTGTCTTCCCAAAATATAGTCCTGACATTGGGTCATATGAATAAAGACTAGTAATTGCTTTACTTGAATTTCGCAATAGAAATACACTAGGCGATGCTGTACAAATCTGAAGTAAAAGCATTTGCTAGTCTTTATTCATATGACCCATTGCCTGAGATTAGTTGAAAAATTCTTCGGATACTAACAAGTACCAGGTCTTGAAGATTTTCCATCGATCTCAAATCAGGGGAATCTCCTGTAGGTAGACAGCACCTTTACCTACGGTTTATTCCCGTTTCGCCTTTTCCTGTTTTGCCTTTTCCCATTTCGCCTTATTCCCATTTCGCCTTTTCCCATATCGCCTTATCCCTTTAACAGTGTTTAAGGGCATAGACGGTTTTTGTGTAAAACACGGCCGCGCGTTTACTGTTTACTGTTAACCATTTCCATCATCCAAATATCGTCTCGTAGCATTGTAGCATCTAGTAGTATTTGACTGGAAATTAACAAGTTGGGTAAACCAAGCAGAATCGATGTCATTAGCCTGTTTTCATTATAAGGTTTCAAGAAGCCAGTTAGTAATGACTTTCGCTATTGTCTAATTTCTGATAGCTCAGATCTGGATCAAGTGGACGTTGTAACAATAAAACTTCTATTAAGGATTATTGTGTTTGCCAAGTGGCACATCTGCTGGATGATATCATTTCCCTATTGACTGTAAAAAGCCCACTCTATCATGAATTATGAACGTAATCATAGCACTGCTGTGCTGAACTATGCGTGCCGATGGGGAGTGCTTATGTATGATTTCTTGAAGCGCTTCCGTGTGATGATCTCTCAGCGTTCAACACTGAAAGACTTTGCATACGCAAGCTGCCTAATATACGGGAGAATCCAACTTACCTCGACGCGAGTCCATGTCATAAAAAATTTTATATAGATTAGGCATTATCTCATCCCCAGAATATCATAGGCATTTTGCCTACTGTTCCTCAGGCAATGCCAATGCAAAAATTAGGCAAAATATTGGGCATTTTTCCAATCGTCATCAGGCGATCTCCCTAAGGCATAGCCTAACATGCCTAAGGAACATTAGGCAAAATGCCCAACATGATAGACATGCTGGGGATGAGACAATGCCTAACCTATATTAGGTAGCTTGCCTATACAAAGTCTTTCAGTGAACAAACTAATAAATTATCATCAAGTATATATCGACTGTACTTATTCGCCAGGTGGGGGGGGGGCAGGCGATAAAACACCTATTTTTGCCATTTTGAGACATGTTTGCCACTTGTCGGCAAAAATATGTATGAAAACACGTTTTTTTCGGCGAGTGGCATTTGTCCCTGGGTCCCCATGCCTACGGCGCTGGAAGGCATAGTTCAAGAGAACATGAACCACATTTCGGGCACAATAAACGGTCCCACGGACAATGTCCGACCCCCCTCTAGTTACTGACAGACGTTTCCCTCTTGTTCCAAGGCTTATACATTGTAACCCATACCGATACTATAATTTTAGTATTTATTCCGTTGCGGTTATGCGTAACTTACTGGTACATGTACATGAATGTGAAAAACGCAGTTTTTCGGTGTTTTCTCTATGGTATATTTTACATTCTGAAACTCCATTACAATTAATCGGATACCTATCAGTGTGAGTTGAATCATATTCCACAATCGGCGCTTTGTGGTGATGTATGACATGTAACAACAGTCCACGCCGGCGAAATATTTCGATAGCCAATAATGAACATAGATTCATGATACTCGACGTGCAACTGAAGTATAATGATCTGGATGGAAATAATTGAGATAACGTCAACAAAATGCATAGATATCATATATTTATATGACTGTATAAATTAACAATTTCATTACTTGCAACATAGCTATTCACAGTAGCAAAGGATATTTCGAAATTATTAACAAACCAGGTTTGAACCTATTCACTAAGAGTCCTGAAATTCTCCTTTGGTCGGTCCACAGTCCATTGGGTTCATGTTCACTCTAAACCATTAAAGTAAAATATAATGGCTCTTCAGGTTTTCGGAAGGCACACAAGTCGGAATTTGGTTCGGGTCAAGGGTGCTTCGGTATTGTCCTCTCTCTACATTGTACTCATACAATATGAATTCGCATGCAACTTTAGTAATGGAATAGTCATACATGTAACACAAGTTGGCAGCAACAGTACAAGATGTTTCGTTCAGATCCGAGCATCAAAATCTAATTCACAAAATCATATCGGGTGGCCCAAAAAATTGCCGCCTCCCCAAAGAAAATTTCAATAAATTCAAAATCCTGGCCTGGTGGTCGAGTGGTCTAACACGCTTGACTTAACACGCTTGACTTTCAATTCTAACAGGGTCGGTGCGTGGGTTCGATCCCCGGCCAGGACACATACAAGTTGTGAAAAAAGTTGTGAACCAATTAGGGTCTGTCGGATGAGACTGAAAGCCGTGGTCCCTTGTACCTGAGTGTCTATGCCAGGGCAAGTAAAAGACCCCACACAGGTGGACAGTAGCCTGTAGTGGACTCCATACCATAGTATAAGCTTAAGACCCTTAAAAGGGTTATGAAGCTTCCAAATGATACATACACATACATACAACACTTTTGCAGCTGGGCTCTTTATACTTTAGACATGCAATAATATGCATGTTACCTAGCCTACATGATCTAAGCCTATGATTGTAAAAATTTCAGTCCTAAATATAGAACAATTTTGACACGACAAAAGAAGTTCTTCTACGTGTATACACGAGTCATAAAATTTGAAATAAATTCCGTTGGTACAAAATGAACCGCATTGTTGAACACATACTCTAGTTTCGTGTTTTTAACACACCTTCATTACAAGGTGGTGAGACCGCCTCCATCGTAATATGCATTGAGTATGACAATAGGCCTCTTGGAGTAAAAGGCCAAGGCGGAGATAGGGTGGGGGAGGATTGAATTTAGTTGACCGCATGTTGTAACTGATCAGACTATGAATGACTTGTGGTTTGGTATTTATCCTTGCGGCGTTCGGCCGTCAGTGGAGTTGAATGAAATTGACCACGTGGACTAGATCGCCGGAAAAGGCCTAGACGTCTCGAGCGGTGCAGACACCGTGCGGCCCAGCGGTTGGTCATCCGTGGTGAATGAACTGAAAGACCCTTTGTGTATCTATTGCGTTCAGTGCCCGCCTTGAATATCTGAAAGGTGTGTTAAAAACACGAAACCAGAGTATTTCAAAATCCAACCAACGGAATTTTCTGAAATTTCACCTGTATTAATATTAGTATTTTCTGTGTACACGGAACAAATTTCACTTTCATGCGGTAAAGGGCTAAGTCTCCTGCTAGAGTGAAAATGGAATCTCGTACCGAAATTTGCAACACATGTCACTGCGCCTACAGATTTGGAAATTTGGGTACCACACCCTGTTTGTAATCTGGTGGACTAACCCTTTAAAGTATAAAACCGTCATTTGCACCATGGACAGCGAAAATATCATATGTTCTACCGGTGAAATTTGAGAAAATTCGATCGGGTGGTTATTGAAATAAGAAGTGTTTAAATTCGATGTGGTTCATTTTGCGCCACCGACCTTCGTTTCAGCCCGGTATCGAATATTTTGACTGCTTGCAATTTTAATTCTTTCGCCCTGTCAAAATTGTACAATATTTAGGACTCTTTTTTTCAAAAATGGGTGATACATGTATCTCTAAAATGGCATGTCTAAAGTATCAAGAGCCTAGCTTGCATAGTTGTTGAATTCATAAAAATTCCTTGGGGGCGGGGTCATTTTGGGGGCCACCAGATATACGCGTAGAATGATCCCATCAGCTTGATTACGAAACGGTTTCATCCGTATGCCATTTTGTCTACTCATTACAGGCCAATTTTTTTAGCAGATCTTTTCACTTCTTCAGTGCTCTAAATGAGCTCACCCGTCTATGGTAACGTCATGTGATATCCTTTTCGGGTACCTATTGTGCTTAGAGAACGTTCAAACTCGCATTAGCTCTGTAGTCCTACAAATGTAGGCCCCTATGTGTAGGCCTACATGTATTTTGACATTACATTTCTGATTCCTTTGCAGAATTGATGTACATGTCACCAACCATGTAAGCGAATAGGTTCCATATTATCTGAACCCTTTGCAGAACTGAAGTTCCTAAGCGAATACTAAGTTCAAAACTGGTTATATTAAGCTTCTCGACGGATCACACCGATGAAATTTCCATCAAATAAATGCAAGTCAAAGATTACATTGCACGGTATGGCACAACATTATAGTGAGTTTTCGCAACCCGCTCGGGTAGGCCAACGACTACATTCATCTATTTTATGGTGTGGGCCTACTCCGATCAGACAATACAAAATCGCAACCTTGTAGTCGTATAGGTCTATCCGGGCACTGCAAAAACTCTGTAAATCTGAGATTTGACCGTGAGTAATAGCACCCATATTGAGATAAAATACAAATAAATATGACGAAGAAGAATGTTTACAACAAAGCTGCCAATAAAACAATAGAAAGCTGTGCTTTGGTGGCCAGCAACAGCGTAGGACCACAGGCGGCCCGAACATTGTCACAACTTAGCGTAAAATGTAGTAGGCCTAAATAGTCAAAGGACTACCCCTAACGTACATTTTACCCTAATTTGTGACAAAGCTCGGGCCGCCTGTGGTAGGACCAGACGTCCAGACGGTCTGAAACCGTTACGTAGGCAAACGCGAGGCTAGGGGGAAACCCTGTCAAAGAAAACGCCGAAGACTGATGACACCATCATCAGCGTCAGAGAGCACAACGGTATGCACGCCACGCCAATAACATGTTGAAGAACATTGAGTAAACGCTCTCGCGGGCGAGGGGCAGGATTTTCACGTCACCTGTGACATATCACACAGAAACATCAACAGTGGAATACCGAAACAGTGACGATCCATTCTGAATTGGTCTGTTCACCGACCTTGTGTACATACCCTCTCACATTACCATGACAACCACGACCTGTTGCTATGCATGGGGCTGTGAGGTATTGAGGCTAGAGACGAAATGCCTTAGGATTCGGCAGGCTTCCGAGACCTATACCTTTTCCAACGCGACGAACACCAGACGGCTTATTTAATGACAGTGGTTGAAACCGCAGATCCATTGCTCTCAACGGGTCGCTCGTTAGGCCTACGTGGTGTGGAGGGACGTTACACTGAAGCCAGCCAAGGCCAGGCTTCTACTGATTTGCAGTCCTCATCTAATGCAGTCACACCATTATCAGCAAAGGCAGGTAGATCCCCTCTTTGGTAAAGGTTCTTTGAGTGGCATTTGAAAAATAACGATATTACATTGTATAAATTCTTTGGTTTCTCTATGTATACTGGAAACGGTGTGTTCAAATACACTACAATTTATATCGTTATTGGTGCAGGTACGACCAATAATAAAGGGGTTTGTATTACACAGCTGTCTGTTCAGCAATCCAAAGATCAGCTATAAACGATGGAAGGCCCTTGAGGCTGAAAGAGGCTGAAAGCTTGATGAAATACTGTGTAGTTCGTGATCAGCTCATGAAGGATAAAGATTGATGCCAGTTAAGTACCCCATAACCAGGGTTTAACTTGAAGAGACCGGCGAGACAGCTCGCTCAGAGTCTCGCCTTTTTTGGAAGCTGTTGGTTTCAAACATCATTTTTCTCATTGCTTATATGAAGCCTCCTGAACTGGGCATCAGCATGAAGAGCACTTCGAAATACCGCTATACTGAGGGTACATGTACATGTATATTCAGATACTGTAGCAAGGTTTGGTGAGAGGAGTGTGTAGTGACTGCGCACTGACTGGGGTGAACAAACTGTGTATAATGTACATATATGTAGGCTATACCAGTTGGAAAAAATATTTTGTCCATAAGACCAACAGCGATAGCTCGAAATAACGATATGTACAAGGCTTATGCAAAAATAACATTGAAAACAGTGTCAGGGAATGGCATCAAAAAGTGATAGAATGGCACGGACAGAATGAAAAGGTGTAACAAACAAACACTTCAATGCTGAAAAAGGCACGAACTCGTATTCTTCGTGAAACTTTATGATGAAGAGTGGGAGGTGACAACCTTTTCAATGAGGAATCCCAAGAAAAGGGGAGAAAAAGCCAAAATAGAAATCCATCATCATCATCATCATCATCATCATCATCAATGTTTTTAGTAAACAACAACCGACAATATCTTTTTAGCCATATTTTGAGACTTGGGTGACATTCGAGGCAAAAAGCCATTGTCAGAAACACATCAAAACCACCTTCAGACCCTTTTGGGGTTAAACATCGAATCTCGATTGTTGCCGCTCGATACCGTGTCGTGCCACTGTCCAATAACGGCAAATTCTATTACTTCGCTTTTTTCCAGGGTGCGGAACAAAGAAAACATGTTGCCTGGCTACAGCAGAAATTTCAAAGGTGGCAGAAGAGATAACCAAATGGTTAGTGACGGGTGAGGTGTCATACTAAACCTCTGGTCTGCAACCTCGTTCCCAGGGGCGTTCGCTTTCTGACAATATGGCGGCTGCTTCACCAACCCCTGGCATCAGCTTTGGGTTTAACGCATTGGATTGGTTGACGGGAAATACCGTCAAATATACCCAAGAATATACCCAAACAAATTTTCAAAATGTTTTGGATCAAATCAAAAGGTTACGTAGGCCTATATCAATGGGGTAAAGATTTTCGGTAAAAAGAACTTTTAAGTTCTTTTTACCGAAAATAAGTGTTTTAGATTAATTATTTTGACTCATGCTGTCACCTATACTTAGACCAAAGATCCTGGTCTAAAAACAAAGCTGGTGTCAGGGGTTGAGCGAACGACCCCTGGGGACGAGGTTGTCTGGTCTGATGATGTTGTTGTTGTTGTTGGGGGCCGTCGGGTCCGTTGTTTGATAATGACGTTCACTGAAAGCCTTTTCTTAGGCAAGCTGCCTAATATATACAGGGGCGGATCTAGGATTTTGGGAACGGGGGGGTTCAGCACCGATAAGTACATGATGCAGGAAAATGCAATGAAAAAATGATTAGGGTTTGTATCCAAAGCCACTTACGGCTTGCTACTCATGTTAAAGAGTCAAAGCGCATTGGCGTGGGGCGAAGGTCTTTGCCCCGCCGGGGGGTCTGGGGGGCCTCCCCCAGGAAAATTTGAAAATCTAGATGCTCTGAGACGCGTTCTGGGGCATTTTCCTGTGAGATTTGTTCCTAATAAAAGCCACAGTCCGAAATCAGTGTTTTTATGTCAAATAAGCCAGAAATCTTTGACCTATGGTTGCAATGACTCATTTCATACGGACGGCACTGAAGGTGGTTACAAANAGGTTAGGCGTTATCTCACCTCAGAGTGTCTATCATGTTACATGTAGGTATTTTGCCTAATGTTCCTAGGCAACTTTTCCTGAATTTAAAAAGTGTCCTTCCTTGGGCGCTCTGAAATTTCGCTAATTGTAATCACTTCATTTTTGGGTAGATATCGCGGGACGCTTCGACCTCAAAAGTTGGTCGATACGAAATGCACAGGCAATCTATTACTGTACTTAGCCCAAGTAAGTCCAACATACGTATTGGACTTACGTACATGGGCTAAGCACAGTAATACACTGGAGAGGGAGGGACTAGTTGGAGTTTATAGAGCAGGGCCCAAATCCATAAAACCTTGCTAGGCTTAGTTGCCTGCTAAAGTGCCCAGTTTGTACAGGCCGATGTGCACAACTAGCAACCAACTAAGCTAGCAAGGTTTTATGGATTTGGGCCCTGAATTCTATTTTAGCCTCTTCTCTGTCACCTCTTATGAGTCCCAACGATGGAGACCATCCTGAGAACATCAGGGGTTCCTATAGCGCTCGCTCTCTTCGTCACCGAAGGGAGCGAACCCTAAGAACAGTTTGATTCAATCTATCAATGTCATTCAATGCTATTCATTGCCATTCCTTAACAAGTGACATTACAACATGTTACATCGATCGGAATGATACGAGAACACATACACATCAGCAGCTTATCATATTATGCATACACAATATTGAAAAATAATATTATCTCCAAATTTCACTCGGCCATTAGTATGTACAAGTAGCGGCCTGCGACAAAACGGATTACTGTAGTTTGAACTCGTGTCCATTACAAAACGTTCGTAAATAATAATGTCCAATGTGACAGAAGACGGTACTGTATATTGGATGAAAAATACAACGTACACTGCTTATATTTTATTAGAAATGCCAGCATCATTTATTATTTACACACATACCTACTATACTCTCCAGTATATTGACTCTCGCTTGCACCGCCGATTGAATCACGTAAGCAGCGATGAGTCAGAACCATATTTTGGCAAACAGACAGGGGATTTCTAACCCATTGTGTCAATGAGAGTCTCTAACACGCGATTGCCACATGAGTGACACCCAAAGTTTCCATGGGCACATCATAAATCATACTCGAAGAAGGGTATCTCGCTCCTAACCGTTCCATCATTTCGCATTTCGCGTCACTGTTGCCAAAAATAGATGAAGGTTTTTATCTATTTTTGCTCTTACTAATAGTGACGTTTCGCAAATCTGACGAAACACGAACTACAAAATACGAAATTCAACTTCATTTCCAGGACCTGCTGTATTTCTGAAGGTGGTTGGTTCCACAAAATGTCCCTGCTGCCAGTGCGTCTTTTAGCATATCATGTAAGACCGAGAGAGTTATGGTGCATCTTGAAATTTTCAATTTCCACTTCGTATCACCGAAGTAGAAACGAACGATAAATTTCAAAGTTTAGTATACACCGTAACTCTATCGGTCTAACGTCATATTCTAAAAGATGCTCTTGCAGCAGGCAATATTCGTGGTACCAACCATCTCCTGAAATAAATTACGTCATGGAAATAATGTCCAATTTCGTATTTCGTACTTCGTGTGTCAGATTTGCGAAACATCACTAGGGAATTTGCACAAAGCCCCCGAAACGCCAACGCGAACGCCAAACCCATTGTTCGATGCCACAAAGGGATTAGCGAACAAAAAGGAAAGACGTTCGCGTTGGCGTTTCTGTGGCTTTGCGAAAACTCTGAGTTTTCGCCAAGTCCCCGAAACGCAAGCGCGAACGTCTATCCTTTTTGTTTGGTAACCTCTTCTCGGTGTCGAACAATGGGGTTGGCGTTCGCGTTGGCGTTTCGGGGGTTTTGCGAAAAGTCTATAATAATAATGGCGTTTTCGCCTTTATCCTTCAGAAGAGAACCATGATTTCTTTGTGAAGAGAATCATGATTTCTGAGGGCGAAAAATGGGTACTGACGGACTGACCAGTGCGTCAAATGACCCTGACAATAGACAGTTTAAAGTGGTCCTAAACCGCCAAGCAAAAGTTGGCACCCGATCATTTTCACCGCCCACGAAAATGGAACTTCCGATTTCCGCTCCTGGCTTCTGAGCATGCGCAGTACGCTACCTTCGCTGAGTTTGTCAACGCTGAGATGGTCGTGCAAACCGCAGCAGACAGGATGCCGAAGCGAGAAGTGAAAGAAGGGAAAGGGCGGCCTAAAAAGGTAGCAAATGCCGACCAGCGGCTGTGGACTGTCCAGAAACATTATCGAAGTGGCTCATAATAAAGAAAGAACTCAGTTTTAAGACGATGAGGAGGTTGTTTGTGTGTATGGCATCATTAACATAATGCCGGACTGCGGAACTCGCCGCCGTGCCGGTGTAACGTCAGTGAATTCTGTGGTTTCTTTTGAGAAAAGACCAACTTGCCTGGCATACATGCATGTACCGGCCGACACCGTCATCAATGGTGTCACTCGTGTCGGATTGAACACTCTTAGGCGTGAATATATCCGCTAAAACTCCCCGGAATCGAGGAGAAATCTCGACTCGGTGAACTGGTTGCATCCATGTTGCTTTGACAATCAGCTGTCACACAGCTGTCAATTATCAGAACTTGCCCAATCAGTGATCGCGTAGTAAATTCCATAGTAATCACGTGACGTGATGATTGACAGGCGTTCATTCATCCTGGCGTAGCGCGGGAAAATGAAAACGAGGCTGTCTCGCTCGCCCCGGCGGTTTAGGACCACTTTAAGAAATCAAACGACACACGTTAACTTTACGACAACCTTATTTTTTGTACCGAAAATGCAATATATAATCTGGTGAATTCGCAGTATGAAAAATAACGTTGTCGTAAAGTTAACGTTCATCGTTTGATTTCTTAAACTCCCTAGTAATGAATACTAACCATTGACAACACCATGAAGCCTTTCCTAATGGGAGCTGACAATGAGTCTACCATGAAGGCATATCGATGTCATGATGAAGTCTGTGTACACAACACTTGGCCGAATGGAACCGGTCCCAATCGATAATAGTAATGACGAGGATATTAAATATCAGGAAGCGGTCTGCGGACGCTAATATCAAGCTTCGCCTACGTGTGTTGCTCCCGACTATCGCTGTCACATTGCCGACATGGCGAGGACCGAGATTTCCAGTTTCCTGTTGCCTCTTCTAGGCTAATAGCACTAATAATGTAGGAAGTATCAAATAGCCCGTGGTGTATAAGTACATGAACTAACGCCAGTTTAAAGCTACTAAAATGAACGGGAATGGCTCAACTAAGCCTATCAATTGAGTGTGATGGCTTTTTGCGTCTATCGCAAACGATCTATGATTTTAACTTCAATGTTGAAATCTTGAATCTTCTACCTTGTTATGTATAAAAAGGCTAAACTGAAGGATATGAGGCCATGACTTGTGTGGGGTTATTTTTGAATAAAAGCTAGTAAATGCTTTTACTTCAGATTTGTACAGCATACCGAAGTGCATTTTGTAGGCCTACTGCAAAATCCAAGTAAAAGCATTTCCTAGTCTTTATTCATATGACCTATTATGTATATTCTCTTATTAAAGCAAATGGCTCGCCGGGTTTGTTGACAGTTGTTATGTCCTCAAATCAAGCGCCGTTTTGAGAAAAAGGCAAAAGAATGATAGTTTAATGGGAAATTCATTAGACAGCGAAACTTCGGAGGCGTATTCTGCAAAATCTGCCGCTTCGAAATCAATGTGAATAGTACAGAATGTACATTTTGACCGACTGAATATGAAAATGTCATTAACCCATTTTAACAAAGGTTGCACAGGTTTTGCCTATGACTGGAGCACGGCTTTGCCTGGAGACTAGCTTCACTCTCTATGGGAGGTACCACCAAAAATCAAAACAAACCCGCGAGCCATTCGCTTTAATCTACCACATTTTCATGGAGAACTCTATTTTGTATTATACTTAACTGGTTATTTTCTGTCGTTGTTCTGTTTCTTTCAGGAATTTCGTAGCGTTGTTCCATCGGACAAAATTGGAATGTCTTTGAGGTATCGAACATCAGCAACTATTATCAAAAACATATCAGCTTTCCATTCGTTTACGCCCGATGACCCTTTATTTTTGCGACTGGTGATGACGCCCCTTGTCTTCCAAGTGGTGCTTCATCGGTGTACGGCGGCGGAGGAGAACTCCCGCTTGATTTCTGGTAGCGTACAGTGCACGTCGAAGCTTTCGATGACCCAGATGTGCTGTGTGTCCGTCGGGACCCCGCTGGACTTGGCACCCTGCTGTATTTGACTGACGGACTTGGTGAGCGACCAGGGACTGAGTACGGGTGTGGCACCTTGGTGTCGTTTGGTAAGCTGTACGGGTGAGGCACAGTAGGTTCCCCCGGTAAGGAACATGGGTGAGGCACCTTGGTCTGTTGCAGCGGTGGACTAGGGACACGTCCCATTGACGGACTGGACGCTCTGTCCACATAAGATGGATTCAAAACTGCCCCAGCTTGCGAAGGACTGATCCGACCGATTCCTAGCGAACCCGGTGCTCCTGCTCTAACAAGATTCGGTGGGCTTGGTATCCTCCCAGGGTTGTTAGGGCTATGAACAGGGCCTAACTGTGGCGGTGGACTTGGTGGATTTCCATTGATATGTCGGAATGGGTAAGAATTCTGTGATTCAGTTAGTTGCGAATTTGGGGAAGCTGGGGGAGCCAGCAACCTGGCCGCATCCTTGTCTAACTGGTACTTCTGCTTTGACGTCTTCGACGAGGAGAGCATGGAGGAGACGGCCGTGTCTCGGGAGTCCACCTCGTGAAGACTTTGGGAATTGTAGGGATTGTGAGGATATGTTTTCGGCGTAATCTGTAAGATTGCTGACGTCATACCAATAGCACTGAACACTACATTGATGCTATGCAGACAGATGATCAACGTCTCCAAGTCGCTATTTTTAACATGTTTCAAATCCATAACTAATCCAATGATATCAGAAACGACTAACGCTATGTAGAATATGCACAAATTCAGCAGGCAAAGCGCAATATTACAGCGACGTATCTTCCGGCTCTCCTGAAAGTTCGACATGATGCCAATTGCACCGGAAGCAATGAAGAACGCCGAGCACCAGAATCCAGCTCCAATGTGCCACAGTTTGTAAATTACCATGACAACAGCGTTTGAGGTCGTACACAATCCTATTAGTATTTGAACAATACAACTGGTATCCACCGACTTTGCCTTCGATTTCTTGTTTCTGTTTGGTTTGTTTTGCCCCGATTGTTGGTTGCCCGCGTAGTACGGGTAGGCGCGGTTTCCCGGGTTGAAGTATCCCTGGGACTGGATGTACGGCATCTGAACTGTCGTCTGATGGCCATAGGGGTGATGCTGGTGTTCAAAACGACTCACTAAATGTGAGACGCCGTTTTTGTGACCGTGGTGCCCACTTGGAAGATGGCGACCATTTTGAAGCGCGGCTGGATGGACGGGATGCGGCCG
>NMRB01000510.1:144335-160424 GCA_002633025.1 Notospermus geniculatus
CGGTTTTTTCCAATAATGTCCGGCCGTCAAACAGTTAACATGGTTAAGGCGAGAGAGCCTCTTTAATCGTCTTATTTATCGTCCCCACGCGGCTGCACACGCAATCACCGGTCCATTCACGCTACAAATTAATTCACGTGGATAATTTACGTCGGAAGAACTACTGGTACAGTACTTCCGCGAATGTAGGTCATCGGATTGGAGAAAGATGCACGTTTCTGTGTGGTGACGGCACACATGCAAACGACCACTGGCAATGGAGTGTAGATAGAATAATCATTCAGAGAAAGAACGCTTAAAAAAAGAAAATAAGCGATCCTCACGGAGTCCCATACCATTTTTCATCTGAGTCACACGCCATCATCATCAATTTATCATTTGCCCCAGATTTATGGGCGTCCCAATGTTCCATGGATATTGCGGTGTAAAAAAACTGGTGTAAAATGGGTGAATTTACCTGAGTGTGAATAATTTATGACTGACTGTGAAATAGAAACACAAAGGAAAAAATAAATCAAATACATGTATGTACACGTATGAATACAAGGTGCAAGTTCCTTCTTATGTAAATTAAATCGAACATTAATTACTGTGAAGACGAATATTGTATTTTTGACGTGCAGATAGTTCTCCTCAGATGAGTCATCCACAGAGGGGAATGGTTTCAAGTGCCTTTATACATGAACTGCAATCAGGACACATGAATGTAATTTTTAGTGAAATTCTCATGTGATTCCAAAATGAAATCAACTTCATCATAATTATAATAGTCCAATAGATGATGTTTTCGAAATACGTCGCAATACTGAAAGCCTTTGCATGTGCAAGCTGCCTAATATAGGTTAGGCATTATCTCATCTCCAGAATGTCGATAATGTTAGGCATTTTGCCTAATATTCCTAAGGCAATGCCTTTTGGGCATTTTGCCCAATCTTTACATTAGGCGATCTGTCGAAAGGCATTGCTTAAGGAACATTAGGCAAATGCCTAACATTGAAGACATTCTGGGGATGAGATCATGCCGAACCTATATTAGGCAGCTTGCCTGTGCGAAGACTTTACGTGAATTTTCATCATCTTTCCTGTGCATACTGTTGCCGTATCAGACCTTTACTTGTCGACGGAGAGAGGTGTTCATGTCTTGCAGTGAACAGACATGACAGACAAAAGTGTCATCAGTTTTCATCCACAGATTTCAGGATTGTGACCTAGTTAAAAAATCTAGTGTTTCTGATTTGGCATAAGGAGTTCCGAGTCTTTAGCCCTTTTTACTAGGAGACGGAACACGTATGTCTTTGACATGACCGGCCGTTAAATTAATAACTCTGTAATGCTGCCTTAAACATGTTAAACGGTAAGAGTCATGTATCTCATGGTGATATACTTATCGAATCTGAATGACCAATCGACGGCATGATGCATCCCCACTTATATAGTAGAGGCAAGCCCACAAGAGCAAACAAAAATTTCCTCTCAACCTACATGTAAAAGAGACTGTTGTGTCAACTTCAAGAGGTCCAGCAATGAAAGACTCTTTGTTGTTGGCCTGGTGAACGATTAACAGGGGTACCAGTAGTTGGGTGCTTTGACATCGGGTACACTTATTCAATAAAAAGTAATAATGTTTTAAGTTCTTTCCTGCTGCATCGGAAAGTCAGGTGTGACAGGGATCAAAGTCCCCCTGGAATCAAAGTCCGGTCTTATTGTTCAGCGCGAGATCGGAATACATGTATATGCAGGGGCGGATCTAGGATTTTAGGAACAGGGGGGGGGGGGGGGGGCANGTCAGCACCGACAAATGGAACGATTACTAAGTACATCATGTATGAATATGCAATGAAAAAATGATTAGGGTCTGTATCCGAAGGCAATTACGGTGGTGCTACTCATGTCAACGAGTGAAAGCGGTCCACGCCCCGACGGGGGGTCTTTGAAAATCCAGATGCTCTGAGACGCATTCTGGGGCATTTTCCTGTAACGTTTGGTTCCTAAAAACTACGTCCGAAGTCAGTGTTTTGATGTCAACGTCAGCCAGAAATCTTTGACCTATGGTTGCACTGACTCGTTTCATGCGGGGGAGGGACCATAAGGCTCTGATGGTGGTTTACAAAGGGGGCAAAATAGCTGTACTGGGCACAATTGGTCATTTAGCAATCTGCCCTGTCCTCCTCAACGCGCTGTTTGAATGTGAGGGCACTGTTCGCCAACGGGGTAGGTCGTTTGCACCAACCCCCGACCCCCCCGGGACACGCCCATGACCCTGGTTACGTCGTGGCACCTGCATGGGGAGTGGGGGCCGGGATTACATAGGCCTTCGATTGGATGTTATCAATGCCGTGGGAACACCACCTATGCTCCGAATTCTTCTTTATAACCAGAACTGCTTTTTTAAAACACTATTAAAAATATCTGTAATATCTGTAAATTTACAGCAGAATTTTCACTGCATGGTTGCTGTAAAATTCATTTTACTGCAAACTGCTGTTTTTAACAACAAAAGTTTTACAGCAAATGCTGGCAGCAGAGAAACACAGCGCTTTTCTGTATTTTGACAGCACCCGTTTGCTGTATTTTGACAGCAAAATAAATTCTACAAAAAATGCTGTCTTTAAAACTGAGAAACTGTAATCTTGCTGTTTTAACAATTAAAATTGTTAATTTTCAGTAAAAAACAGCAGTTTGCAGTAAAATGATTTTTACAGCAACCATGCAGTGAAAATTCTGCTGTAAATTTACAGATACAGCTGTAAATTTACAGATATTTTAAACAGTGAATGGTCACCGCGGCCGCCAAGGGGGGTATCGAACCCCCCGAACACCCTCCTAGATCCGCCGCCTATGATATGGCTATAGAGACCATGACCATTCCAATATAACCATACCATGGCGGGCTATTGTTTGGCGGACTTCCATTCCTAGGACTTGATTCCTGTCACACCTGCTTACAAGTACAAAGTCTGAGTAAAGCCATTTGGGAAAGTCTACGGTCTTATTCAGTGCTGTCTCTGCAAACCAACGCAAGATAAAAGGAGCACGGAGGAAAGATTGGAACCAGAGAAAGATAAAATACTCGCATCACGTAAGGTCTTGTCCCTTTACCCCCCCCCTCGTATGAATGAAGTTCATTGTGATCATTCGTGATTGTTGCGTCACGGACGTGGACGTATACCACGCGTTACGGGACGTCCGTGACCGAACAAAAAATTAGCAAACTGCATTTAATTCATCCTCGCAGGCACAGTCTTCACAACAGCTTTCCCTTCGTTCATTGAGAGATGGGTGCGACCCTAAATGACCTGAGATTCTCAGGATGGCTATAATTGTGAATCACAACGAAATTTTAATTGTAATATTTTTACCCAGGAATTAAAATTCCTACCGGGGCTACAGAACGACAAAAGCCTGATATGATGCCGGATATTTTTACTTTGGCTCCAACAGCCGCAGAGACAGTACTGAATACGCACGAAAAATCTCACGTTCGAGACCGCGGAGATGCCCATTTACTGATTGTAGGCCTACTGAAACCCTTGCATAGGCAAGGTGCCCATAGGTTATTAGGCATTATCTTATCCCCTTTCATGTTGGGCATTTTGCCTAATATTCCTTAAGCTGGCGCACGGTTCCAGTCCGTTTGGCCCTAGTTTTCCAGATACGAGACCGCAAAAGTCAAATTTGATGGATTTTTTACGGACCTCGCTGAATCGGGCAAAATCCGTGTGCCAATGAACCGCGCTTACAGGCAATGCCTATTTTTCACGGAGGCATCGAAGGCAATTGCGGTCGTGCTCTTCCCTTTCGCCTTTGCGCCCAGAAGGTTTTATGTTATCCGTGGCAGATTTTGTCTTGATCCAATGAAAGAAGGTTCCTTTTTCAGCAAAAATTGCTGCGAGTGTCCCTCTAATAAGGAAGCGTGTGTCCTCGTTTCTAGCGACTTCTTTCACATGGTAAGTGACTTTCGAAAACGATTGACTAGTCGAGCCTAACTGCTGATTATCGGCAAGCAGTTGCCTGCAGGCCACCGGGGCGTGTACAGAAGCACAGGTGGGGTTCGAAGGTTTTTGTCGCTTCTAAAACCGGTTGGGATAGATAAATTTGCTGCAGTTTTCGAGTGTGGGTAACATTGCAAATTTGTTAAGTTTTTGATGCCTCAAACATGTCAAATAAGCCCTGCCAGGCTTTTGCAAAAAATTAACCCGGGTGAGCAGCTCCACCATTGTCGACATGGTGCAGTTTAGAGACCCCTGTGACCCGTATGGTGTCCGCTTTCTGAACAAAACTGAAAACGTTGAAAATACGTATTTTCTTTTTATTTGCAGTAGCATTGTATCACTAGCTCATTCACTTCAAATCACCCACACTATTTAATCTGATGCAGATCGTCCGACTGGTCTAACAAAAGTGCAGATCAAAGCGTCCCGACATGGCGTATACTAACATTCATCAATTTATTGTGTCTCGGTGTGACGACTCAGGTACCTACCTTGCTATGGCGTATAATCCTTCAATAAATGACGCAGATATTCCTATAGGGCGAATAATATTGGTATATAATTTGTTGTAATCCAAAAAAGACTCGAATATATTCCCAAAGCAGTGGTTGCAACGCCAACACCTTTCGCACCCTGCCGACAGCTGCCCACCTCCAGACGATTACTCCATTCGGATAGAAGTAAGCGCCATCGAGCGGTTGGTTTTGAATGCTGCGATGCAGCTTTATGTATCAGACGACAGTCTAATGTGTAAACGCCTGCTATGGTATTAGCACTTGGTCATGGGAGACCCTGGACGATTTACGACCCGACTGTTGAAACAAACCTTCCCCAGTCCATTAGGCCCTAGATCCAGGACTTGCGTATTCATTAGGCTTATCCTTGTTTTGCATAAATTTTCCTGTTTCGCCTTTTATTCCCGTTTCGCCTAATTTCGTGGTGTCAGTAACCTATTATGCCCGTTGTACACGGTCCAAAATTTTTAGTAAAATTGCTGTAATAAAAAATTTGATTGCGTTGATGAAATTCTCTTTTACAAGAAATTATTACCATAATCGAGGTACATCGAGGTACTATTATTTTAGAACAATTAACCCCCTGTGGATCAAACAATGTCAATGCTTCCTAGATGGATATTGGTATTATGGTTCCCGATGATCATCAAGATCGGGAACCATATTGTTTTTGGTCATGGTATCTGTGTGTGTATCCGTGCGCGCGTAGACCTATACTTATGAGGACCAAGACTTGACAGCACACCTTTACAATGAGGTCCGTCACTGTTGTGGGGACCAAAACCCCGGTCCCCACAACAAAACCAGTGCATTTAGATTTGCCTTCACTTCAGGCGCACTTAAAATCATTTTCCTTGTGGTTCTCACAAATGAGGAAAATAAGAAAAAGTGTAACATAACTGGGTAATAAGGCATGGCATGAAGGCCGGTGTAACGTCGATCAGTGTTCCCCGTATTTCTGTGTTTTTCTTATTGTTTCCCTCCTGACAGATTAAAGCGGATTGCTCGCGTCTGTCCAAAGTGAACCAAAAATAATAAAACGACGTTTCATTCGTAACAACAACTGGTAAATTCATTGCGGCGGCCGCTCCGGAAACGGTGCTGTGGAATCTTTGACTCGGCACGAACAGTCCGCTTTAAGCGGCAACTAACCCAACAATAACCATTCTAGGCCGCGTCTATTGTTGGGGAACACTGAGCTACAAAAACACTCACACGTGTTACACCTGCCTAATATGCACGCGTTCGCAATGGCTACTATAGGCCTAGGCTTACTGGCCCAGTAATCCCAGTAGCCTTTGCAAATGCGTGCATGCACAGGTCACACGCCATCCGACAGTGGCGCCGCAGTGGTACTGAATGAACTACTAAAAGTCTGTTCGTCTGCTAGGGTTGTCTGCTCCGATTTCTCAGTGTCCAACATTAACGAAGATCGGTATATGTAGCATTTACTGCCATGTAAAGAAGTCCCTTCGAGTGTGCAACAAAGATCAGCATGATTCACCCTTTTGGCGCGACTTCGACAGGGTGTTCTCAGACGCTGTCGCTTAATTCAGATCATTTGTGTGAGTTTCAAGGAAATCCACCACCAAATTTCTGAGAAATAGGCCTTTGTTTGGAATTAGCGTCATGGACTTCGGCCAAAAGGGTGAATGTCGTCCTGGGTAGCCCTAAAGGGTACCCAGGTCCAACCTGGGTATCCCTAAATGGCACCCAGGTACGTACTGGACGCAACGTTCCCGGAACGCCGCGTAGCGGCGCCAATGCGCAGCACGCAGACAGCAGATGTGGAACACCGTCATCGTTTCGTCATATAGTTCTGACAGCCGTGTCTAACTTCAGTGTACAATATCTCACATACGGTGTAATTTTTAGCACTTTCAACTGGTGGAATGAATATATGGTTGAATTAATGGCCCACAATTAGAAATTTTTGGAAAATGAACTTAAAGGTAATTAATTAAGGAGGATTTTATGAAATTAAACCTGAGGTGATGGCGTCATAATTGACCGCAGTCGTCAAGTAGATGTATTCGCCCTGATGTCGCCAAGCACACCATAGTAACGTTGTGCATGATTATGACGTCATAATCAGGCTTCCTCCCGTCGTGCTCCAGTGCAGTTCTCCTGCGTGGCGTCATCAAGGCAGGGCGGCGTCACCAAGCCCAGTGACGTCAACTACATGTAGGCCTGACGTTCGTCAAAACTTCGTCGCGTCGGTTGGTTTGCATCGGGTTTTTCATCATCGAAAAACCCGATGCAAATAGTTGTTACACATCATTGTTTCTGACTTTAATATTCTCACGTCCTCCAAACATTAGGCCAAATTGATTTAGGCTATATCTTCACCAATAAAGGCATAACATTGCCAACGCCAAATTCTCGAATTCTGGTTCCGTTTACTCTGGGTACCCTTTAGGAACCTAAAGGATACCCAGTTTGAAATTCCTGCCTGGTGAGATACCTGGAATGCAGGTCGAATATGGTTCATGTACGTGCGCTGTGGTGCCGATTGCCAAATCACCATTCTTCAATCCGTGGAATCTCAAAATTTGACTGATTATCCGCTGAATTTTTGAAAAGAAGTTTGACGTGATAAGGCAAAGTGGGGTAATAGTAGCCCCCGGGTAATAGTAGCCCCTAGCAATTACGGCACCAAGTTTCTATCTGTTGGTAAAACATTTATGGGGTGTAAATCCCACAAGTTAGCTGTACATTGGGTCCCATTCTCCTGTACAAATCCCAGTTCTTGGGTCCAATGATAAGGTCAGTGTCCTGAGCTTTATCCAGGCTAGGGGCTACTATTACCCGGGGGCTACTATTACCCCACGTTGCCTTACTTAATTTTGTTGTCAGTTTGTCTTTTGGCATGTTTTGGTCTTTAAGTGATCAAACAATTGCAGAAAAATGCATGTTCTGTCGAATCTCTGTAGGACGGTATACCGGCGAGATACTCTTTTAGACGCGAATCTGGCACTCTGGTCGCCATAATGTCATCTCCACGTGTTACGCTTGCGAGCATGACGAGCTGAACGGTAAAAGTACCATCAACCTGGATCCCAGGTATCTCACCAGGCGGGAATTTCAAACTGGGTATCCTTTAGGTTCCTAAAGGGTACCCAGTACGTACCTGGGTGCCATTTAGGGATACCCAGGTTGGACCTGGGTACCCAGGACGACATTCACCCTTTTGGCGCGACTTCGACAGGGTGTTCTCAGACGCTGTCGCTTAATTCAGATCATTTGTGTGAGTTTCAAGGAAATCCACCACCAAATTTCTGAGAAATAGGCCTTTGTTTGGAATTAGCCTCATGGACACCAGCCGACTGGAGAGTGACACCAGATCCTTCACTGAAACACAGCGAGACCTGAAATAAGTCAAGTTAGCATGGTTTGTGCTTGGCTGGCTTCAAATAATTCGGAATCTACCTGACATTTGACTTTTGGCCACTTATTACACTCACCGTCATCAATTAAAGAGAGACCATCAGTTTTATTACGTACTATTCTACAGGGGAACATCTCACTAGTCCGAAGGTTCACTGGTCCGAAGGTCCACTAGTCCGAAGGTTCAGTAGTCCGAAGGTCCACTGGTCCGAAGGTTCACTAGTCCGAAGGTTCACTGGGCCGAAGCTTCACTAGTCCGAAGGTACCCTGGAGTCTTACTGGGACATTTTTATCGGGCCACCCTGTAAATCGCCCCCTTTCTTAATACTGGTAGACATCCTTTAACTCTTGCACACTGCACCCAACTAGTCTCTGGACCATTTCAATAGCGAGGTTAAGATGCTTTCTGACTCAGACTCCGACTAGAGCTACGAGACTGAATTACATACCGCCGGCTGTGGATCTTTGTTAAAGGAGATGCGCCACCGATCTGACCTAGATTATTTCATGTAACGTGAAATCGTGAAATGTTTTAGCGCCAAAAAGAAACCCACTCGCAACCAATCACAAGCCTCGACGCAATGGTTCCTGGGCTCGCCGCCAGGCGAAAATTGGCGTAGCCAGCGAATTACTTTGTCGAACCAGCAAGTAGAATGCCTCATAGAGGATTTTTCAGGAATATGCATTTTTGTCTCCCATTGCGTGGACACGCCGTATTAGTTGTGCTTAGCGGTACTGTTTCCACGAAAGATATCCGTAGTAAGTAATCATATATGAATGGATACAATATCGCCGAAAATAACACGAAAATTCGGGATTTTGTGGCGGTCGTCTGCTTTCTGCTTATAGGCCAAGCCGAAGTTGAATGTTCGCTTCACTGTCTATCACCCCATTCAGATAAGAAATCACGCCTGTTGACAGCGTAATCGGCCATTGAATCAGCATAAGCCATTGTCAGAAATGCCACAATGTGGCTGAGTAACAGAGTTCTTTGTCTGCTTTGCCTAATTCATGCATATATGTAGTTCTCTATATCCAACCGCCAGTTCAGCACGTCGTTCGTCGTTCACGTGCTTTTGTGACAAGTGCTACCGATTACTGGAATAAGTGAATATGTTTTTTTTGGGCCTGTGAATGACTTGCATTATAGCCGACAAATACTTTTTTCGTTGACGGGATTTCAGTGCTGCTGTGGAATTTTCCCATAGATCCTAATCCGTAAATGCCATAGCTACGCAGGCTGCCGCTAGGCTGCCGTTGGTAGCCTAGCGGCAGCCATTTATTTCAGATGGAGGGAATGCATCCCTCTATTCCGAAACAACGTTCTTTGATAATTCTTTCAGCTGGCACTCTTCTACATTCCGGATCCACATTTCAGCTGGAGAAGGGGGATCATGTAGGCCTACACCTGATCTCCACTCCAGAATTCTCAACTCCTAGAGAGTACGTTTTCCCCCTTGCATCGCTCGCCCAGAAAGCTCTGGATCGCAGACAATGACACCATTGTAGTAGCGTAGCCTTATATGGATCCAACGTCTGCGACGTCGGCTCCAAATAATATAGGTCAATCGGTGGTCCATCTACTTTAACCGATAGGAATATAAAAAAAGATATATACAGCATGTTTTAGAACAAAATATCTCCGACACTACGCAAAGTGGATGTCCCCAGTTACTCAAGGGAGTAGGCGCTGATATTAATAATGATTCACCTACTTTCCCACTTAATTCTAACCCATCCGGTCGCCCCATCCCTCCCTAACCCACTTTTAGCTCCCAACACATCCGCTGCCGAACCCATTCAATGGACTAGTCAACCTTCGGACTAGTGGACCATCGGACTTGTGATGCTTCGGACTACTGAACCTTCGGACTAGTGAACCTTCGAACTAGTGGACCTTCGGACCAGTGAACCTTAATTTTCGGACGACTGAACCTTCGGACTAGTGGACCTTCGAACTAATGAACCTTCGGACTACTGAACCTTCGGACTAGTGAACCCTTCTCATTTTACAGTGCATGATGTGCATGGTGCGCAGTAATACATAACTCCCGCCTTTCATCAGGGCCCTTCCGCTGCGCGTGCATGGAACATGGCGCAGTAATACATAACTCCCGCCTTTCATCAGGGCCCTTCCGCTGCGCGTGCATGGAACATGGCGAGTAGGGGAGACCGGGGCACATTGAGCCACTTTTTAAATTTTTGCCCCTGGACGTTTGGCTTGTGTTGATTGAGCCATCCTAACACATCCATCATCCAGTTTGGTTTGTTGGCTAACTATATATTGCCATTGAATGTTTTGGGCTTTTGTAATAATAAAGCAATGAAACGGGCAAGTGAATAAAAGAATTTTTCTGGCTCAACCTGCCCCGTTACCGGGGTAGTTTGAACCATGCAGTGGGGCAAATTGAGCCACTCAATGAAATAAAATAATTTGGCACGAAAACTTATTTAAAGCCATAAAATAGTTTACTGAATGAACTATATGAAGAAGCTGATTTTTAACAAGGCCTACTAGCCCCAAAGTTTGAACTGGTAGTAACCATGGCAACTGAGCACTGAAAATAACATTTAATGCTCCTACCTTCTAATCAAAATCCTCCACTACCACGAAGCCACGTGTAATAGACTACAGTGGAAAAAACTGGAATCAGCTCCTCCTATAAACAGTCATTTGGTCATAGGCAACTGATCTGAACACAATTTCAATTTAACCACTAGTGTATTGCCAAGTTCAATGTGCCCCGGAATGGATGGCGCAAACTGCCGGGTATTCGAAAAACCTGGACGATGGACGGTGGATTATGGACGATGGACGGCTCATTTCAGCATCATCGATCTCCACCACCTGGATGATAATTGTCGCATTTCCGACAAACCTCCAAGACGTAAAAAATACGCCGCAACGCAAGAATTTAAATGAAAAATTGCACCAAATCAAAGTATATCGTGCAAGATTTATAAAATAATTATCATCCTGGGTGCATTTCGTCACTTTCACGAATTTTCTCTTTGCATGGCAAGTTTGACGCATTTGGACATTTCCGGCAAACAGCCGTACAGTGGGATTATTGGGAAGGGCTGGAAATTTAATGCTATACCGACTATAATTCGGGAATGGGGAGATAGGGTGTCTACAAAACTAAGATCTAAGACCTAAGACTTACAAAAGTAAGACCCACTGTATAAAAGTAAGACCCTGTTATAAAAGTAAGACCCCCACAGTACAAAACTAAGACCCTGTTATAAAAGTAAGACCCCCCACAGTACAAAACTAAGACCCTGTTATAAAAGTAAGACCCCACAGTACAAAACTAAGACCCAGGCGGCACCACTGCAAATGACCTTGACGTTTAACCCCGGAAGTGACCTTGACCTGAAATGAAGGCAATAGAGGGCGTCATGAACTTAATATGGGTCGTATCTCGCTTATCTGCAGGAAGGAGCTAACAAGGGTCAGTCATGCCTGACCCTTGTTAGCTCCTTCCTGCAGGGTCTTTTTGTGTCCGAGTGGTCAGCGAGGAAGGTGAGAGGTCAAGGGTCAAGGTCGTCTTGGTTTCATTGGAATATGTTAATAAACAACGGAGATATTCGAGAAAAAGCGAAGATTCCCGAGTGATTCCGAATATTGCCGAGTACTCCCGAGTGATCATCCGCGACTTTGCACCCCTAGCGGAGGAATTTGGAACTAAGATAAGCGAGATACGCCCCCTATTGAGTTCATGACGCCCTCTTTTGCCTTCATTTCAGGTCAAGGTCACTTCCGGGGTTAAAGGTCAAGGTCATTTGCAGTGGTGCCGCCTGGGTCTTAGTTTTGTACTGTGGGGTCTTACTTTTATAACAGGGTCTTAGTTTTGTACTGTGGGGGTCTTACTTTTGTAGGTCTTAGGTCTTAGTTTTGTACACACCCTGGGGAGATAAGACCAATCCCTACAACTTTTCAAAAGGGACCCATGGTAAATTCTCAAGGACTTAGGAGCTGTAGGTATCGGTGGTTTTCCCGCCAGTACATGTGTAGACAAGACAAGAGGTAATTATGAACGTTGTAATGCGTGATTGATCATGTTTATCGTAGGCCTGTGCAGTTCATGTTGATTCATGTTGATGTTGGGAGGTATGTCCGAAATAAGACAATTATCATCCAGGCGGTGGAGATCGATGATGCTGAAAGGAGCCGTCCATCGTCCATCATCCACCGTCCATCGTCCAGGTTTTTCGAATACCCCAAACTGCCCCGGTACGTATTTTATTACAAATTTGGCCATGCTGACAGTTTCCACACAGGAGCACAGTTCCATGTTACTTTTAAACATTAATTACTTTGACCTATAACTCCTCTAGATACTTTAACAGCTATCTTAATACCAAAAAAATGATAAACTCACTTTTAGGCCTCAATTATTTGAATTGTGAACAATCAAAACTGGTACCACAGAATTTACATGTGGTATTCTGGCAAGGTAGCTTACCAACCGAGGTCTCTTCGGTAAAAAGGTGAAAAGTTATCCTGCATCTGTTAAAAAATTATTTAGGGTGGCTCAATGTGAACATGTGTTCAATGTGCCCCGGTCTCCCCTATACGTGGGCACTTTGTCCCTGATTCGTAGCTAGGCCTTCAGCTTGAGCGTGCAATCATAATGAGCCCCGGTCCCCACATGCATTTTTACACGCTTTTGGTCCTCTTTAGCATCTGCAAATGTACTGCCTAAAGGAGTATTTGGTGGTGGTTTGTGTGATTTATTAGCGCACTGGGGTGAGCTATTGCAATGGTGATGCGTCCGTCGTCGTCGTCGTCGTCCGTAGTCGTCCGTTAGCAGGGCACGTTTCGTAACCGCTGGAGCTATTGATCTGAAACTTGGTACATGTATACCCCTAGGTCAGATGACCTATGGCACCAAGTTTCGGTCCGATTCGATTCTTGGCTTGGCCACCAGGTGGCGGAAACCAAAAACACAAAAAGTGCAATAACTCCTGAACTAATGACTAGATCATCTCCAAATAGGTGTAGCTAATAAGGATACATAACATATATAACGGGTTTTTGATTTGACCTACTTTTCAAGGTCACAGAGGTCAAAGTTCGACAAAAGTGAGTTTGTCATTATTTCACTGAGCGACTTCATATCTTGCATTAAACATGCATTGGAGGGGTACCGTAAAAAATACCAAGTTTCGGCCCGATTGGACATCCAGTATGGCCACCAGGTGGCGAAACCTGAAAATCAAGTAAGTGATATTACTCGGGAACGGCTTGACGCAGAGCGCTCAAGTTTGTTATTTACCTCCATCTATATGATCTTTACATGCATGTCAAATTTCGGCCTGATTTAACTTCAAACATGGCCACCAGGTGGCGTAACCCAAAAATCATCAAAGTGCTGTAACTCAGGAACGCCTTAACCCAAAGGGCTCCAATGTGCTATGTGGCCCCCTGCAGATGACCTTTATGTCCCTGTGAAGTTTCGGGCCGATCGGACATCCAAAATGGCCGCCAGGTGGCGTAACCCGAAAATCATCAGTGCTGTAACTCAGGAACGACTTGCCCCAAAGCGCTCCAGCCCCATGCAGATGACCTTTATATGTGCATGTGAAGTTCCAGTCCGATCGGACATCCAGTATGGCCACCAGGTGGCATAACCCAAAAATCATCAAAGTCCTACTGGGAATGACTTGACCCAGATTGCTCATAACTGATATGTACCTCCCTCTGTCATTAGACTATCTATTACGTCCAACCCAGTGAGCACATGGTCCATGGACCATTTCATGCATGTACGTCATCTCTTCAACGCACGTTATTCATTCGTATTTTCTTTGCAAACCATAGTCCCCATAAGCGAGGTTCTGGTACAGGTCCTCGCTTTCATATGAAAACGCGTATAGGCGCTCGCGTGTAGGTGTGCGTGCATTTGTATTTGGGGTGCGTGCGTGCATTTGTATTTGGAGTCCTATGTGCAAATCACGCATGTTTTTTGACACAACGCCTCTATCTCCGGAAGGGAAGCAGCTACGAGCTCCGAACTAGCGCCAAAACTATGTCCCGACCACTGGCATCTTTGTCTCGGGCCTATTTCTCTCAAGGACATTTTGGAACAAGCGGACCTAAATGAGGTTGTGGCCCATTCAGTTGCCTCCAGAACGAGTGCCTTGGCGCCGGTTTTGGATGCAATCTTGGCGAGCAGGGCGAATCTTTAAAAAATCGCCGCCAACTTCCTGAGAAGTAAGCCTTTGTAAGCCCTGGACACCAGCCGATCGGAGAGTGAGACCAGGTCCTTCACCGTCATACAGCGAGACCTGAAACAAGTCAAGTTAGCATGGTTTTGTCTTCTGCTGGCTTCAAATAATTCCAGTCCACCTAATATTCGACATTTCGCCACTTATTTCAGTCGCTGTCATCAATTAAAGGAGCACTGTCACTTTTTATTACGCACTATTTTAGAGTGCGTGGTGCGCAGTAATACATAACTCCCGCTTTTCCTCATCAGGCGCCGTCCGCTGCGCGTGCATGGTACCTCTGGCGAGCATGGCGACTACTACGTGTATGGGCGGTTATGTCCGCAAATATTCAGTGTACAGAAGATTTATTTGTAAGCCTGAAACGCATTTCTATGCCTATAGCGTTAATTTTATAACCTGAAACGGATATGTGTGACTCGCGAGATTTCTCTGTACCTAATAACACATATAATGGGGCTATCCAGGGAAAACTACACCACCAGGTGGCTCTTCTGCACTATAAGTCCTAGTGTCACTGTTTGCAACATGGCAGAGTATGGAAAGTGGACTGTTCAGAAACTTAAAAATAGAGTTATTAACAGAGGAGCGTCACTTACAGGCAGAAAAAGTGATCTAATCATTTTCAACCTCAGATGCCTCCATCACTGACGTAATCATCATATCAGACTTGATATTTTTTCCACCACACTCTTATCTGATGGCACAAATCGGCTCCTATAACCAGTTAACTCCCGGAGCAATAGAAACAAGTTCTACCCTAAGGTTTTTATACCCTAGAAATCAAATGAGCTGATTATTTTTGACCTGAGATGTTTGGGTCATGGTGATATCGACGTTCAATATCACGAAATTTGATATTTTGAGATAACTTGCCACATTGTCAACTGATCAACATGAAACAAGTCTTTAAAATTCATGCCTGCTTATCCAAGGACAGGATGTGGTAAAATTTTCAGCCTCATGTGTCCGGGTGATTGAGATATCATGAGATTTTTGAGATTTTCAAACTTGATAATTTGCAATATCTCTGCCCGTGGTTGAGGTAGAGACATGATATCACCCATACTTAGGTTATTGAACATGCCCATTTTGATTATGTAATGACCTTGATGATCAGGTCAAGGTCAAACTTGATAATTTGGAATGTCTCTGTCTGTGGTAGCAGTAGAGGTTTATAACACCCATATTTAGGTTATTTAGGATGCCAATTTCGATTATGTAATAACCCTGATGATCATAGATCAAGGTAAAGGTCAGAGGTCAAGGTCAAACTTCCCAAAGAACTGATAAACAATGAAACTCAATGAACAGAACGTGGATAGTAAAACTTATAGTACAGCAGAGACCCCTGTTATCGAGAGGGTTGAAGTATATTCTGGATAGCCCCATTCCCGCGAGTTTAAACGCACAAAACAAAACGCGTATGTATAATCAGGGCGACTCCTATTTAACCGCTGTCGGATGTTATTGCTGTCGCGTATAAGAACTGTCGGATAAGAGCTGTCGGATAAGGTTCCGAGCACTGCCAAAAGGCGGCGCTCGTGTCGAACAAATCATTACTGCTATGAGCGACATTTTATTCCCACGTGCGAGCATTTTGACATGATCTTTGCAGGCCGGTGTTGCAGCCGGTTGAGGAGGTTCATTTGCGTTCAGCCAATCAAAATAAAGAGAGGAACGTGACGTCATGATTCATATACACGTGGTTGGAAAATGGCGCGGAACACAAATGCTAAACACACTTGACGCACCCAGCAGCACGCCGCCCGCCTGCCGTGCATTAGGCTTTTATGATCATATGATTGTTCATAAGCCTATGGTGTCGGGGCTAGGGGTAATTGCACAGCACAGTACAAGGCTGTCCCCTGTCACAGGCAGTTAGAGCTACATCGCTTATGTTTGCACTAGGCCTAAGATTCATGGAGGCTAATATGAGTGTCATACTACTACCATAACTG
>NMRB01000510.1:173908-189261 GCA_002633025.1 Notospermus geniculatus
ACCGTGCTCCTTTAAATAATTTCCGATATTTACATGAAATGAAGCGACTGGATTTAAATTAATGATTGGAAAATCCACGAAAAATCTAGAGGGATATACATGCACCTCCCATGTATGGGGATAGACTCAATCAAAGATATTCCTTTAGCCGCTGTTTGCGTGGGTATTCAATGTAGGCCCTGTCTGTCACTAATTTATTTTCCAATACAAAAACATGGTGAAGACATTCACACAATATCAATATTCCAATCGGGTGCTTTTGAAAAATATGGCCATAAATAATGCACGGTTGACCTAGTTTGTTATTTCCTTCGCATTGAAACCCAGTGTGCTCGCGGCTAGCAAGCCACGAAGGAGGGGGGTCACAGAGCGGCCAACGATTGAAATGATTCTCTCAGACGAAAAAGCAGGTAGATTCCTTTTGAAGATCACAATTTCAAATTTTATAAGTGCGCGAAGCGCACGAAATGAAATTATAATTTAATGAGTAAACCATAAATAGATGTAATAATTGAATTTTGCTCCAGAAATTCCTCGGGCAGCGGAGAAACTTCGTTCCGGACTCAGGCCGGAACAGAGTCCTTGTTTTATCGCTGACCCGAGCGCCATCTGGAGTCCGCTGCTAAAAATGAAGTAATCTGGTGTAAGGCCCCCACCATATCCAGCTAAATTTCAAGCTGTATATGGCCGGGAAAAAATGATTCACTCATTAGCTCTCCAGGCAATCTTGTCCGCCCCATCCGCCCCTTGATTCCTGGGTGAGCAGAACAAATAACTTCACTGTTTGGGACTAAGCAGAGCTTGTCCGACTTGAAACTGAAAAAAATCAATTTTATGATTTATTTAGAACTTTATTAGACTTAACAGTAACACAACAATGTCAACTTGAACTCATCTACATAACGATGAGCGGAAACCGTCATTCGCCAGGTCCGAACAGTTTCTGGCTCAAACAAATCCAATGACCATATGGCCATAATATTTCACTAAACCAAAATGCCCGCCCCTTGCGGTGCATGTCCAAAAAGTGGGCCGCTGGTTCTGAGAAGCACTTTACAGTCCAATCACTGAGCTCTCCATCGGACTACGAAGTTCGCCTTATGTCCCTCTTCCCCTCGATCATGTGTTGATTCATCCTGTACGTGGCCGCGGGCTGCCTTCCGTTCTAGTTCTAGGCAGCTTGAGGGCCTCCCTTGGCTCTCTACCTGCAAGCAGAAAGTGCGGAAGTAGTGTTAGAAACCATGATGATCAAAAGATCATGCATACTGGTACTTTACTTCCAGGGCTGGGAGGGTGGGATTATTACATCTATTTATGGTTTACTCATTAAATTATAATTTCATTTCGTGCGCTTCGCGCACTTATAAAATTTGAAATTTAATTTCATAAACCGATAAATAGATGTAATAATTGAATTGTTCAAAGCTTTTCACACTCGCCAAGCACTTTCTCTTGGAATTCGCACTCTTTGGGTGTTAACCCTTCTATGTCTTTGTGGTAGTACTTGGCGAATGTACTAGCATTGGTCCAATTGGCCCGTTTTATGATCTGGTCCACAGATAGGCCTTGAGCCTTAGCCTTTGAAGTGGTAGCTGCTCGGGTTGAATGGGCTTTGTATTTCTCGGTGTCGATCCCGGCTTTCCCCATCACTGTTGTCAGCCACCTGGCAATTGTACATGGAGCTACTGGTTGGTGAGGTTTTATAATACCGAGGAACAAGAATTCACACTGGTTGGGGTTCATGCGCCAATTCCGTGTTCTGTCTGTGTACGCATGTAGGCAAGACACGGCGTCCAAGTCATTATCTTTGAGGTACGGGGTGAGTGTTAACTTCATTAGCGGTTTCCCTGGTCTCGACGTCTTTGTGACGGAGTCCAACTGAAACACAACATTCTCCCCATCCCTGCTTTTTCTGGACAACTTGATCTTGCTAAGTTCAGAACCCCTGCCGACGCATACCAGTGCCATGAGCATGGCCAGTTTGCCAGATAGGTCCTTAATAGCCATCGATTGGTTGTCCCCCAAGTCTTTTATGGCCCGCAATACTGCGTCAACAGGCCACGTGTCTGCGTATCTTGGTAAGGGTGGCCTCAGATTGTACACACCGTGCATGATTCTGGTAATGTCCGGGTGTTGGCCTACTTTGTATGAGTCAATGTGTGGGTGTCTGGATGAGATAGCTGACCTATAACCATTCACTGTGTTGTAGGATTTTCCCAGGTTGTATTGATCGGACAGGAAATTTCCTATGTCCCCCACATTGGCCTGAACGGGATTAATTTCCCGCTCATAACACCAGCTACCCCACTTTTTCCAGCCTGTCTCGTAAGCTGTCTCAGTTCCTGTTCGCAGCCCTCTTCTGTAGAGTTCTGAAGCCGCCTCAGAAAGTCCCTGTGGTCCAGATTGTTGCCGGACACTGGCCAGGCTGCGAGGGTCATTGTTTGGTCCCTGATGAGAGGGTGATTGTCTCCCTGGCCGTTCGTCAGTAGGTTGGGTAGTGGTGGCAACAGGATTGGTTCCTGCCATAGCATTCCCAGCAACAGTGGGAACCACTGCTGTCCTGGCCACACTGGGGCAATCAGGACGAGTCGTGTCTTGTCTGTCTTCACCTTTGTCAGGCATCTCCCCAGGAGACAAAAGGGTGGGAAGGCGTAAGCCTGTCCCAACTTTGCCCAGTCCACTGCAAATGCATCGAATGCTACTGCCTGGGGGTCCGGTTTCCAGCTGATGTACTCCCCTTTCTGAGCATTGTGCCTGCTGGCAAATAGGTCGATTCGGAAAGGGCCCAGTTTGTTTTCCAGTTGTTGGAAAACTGTGGTATTCAGTCTCCAGTCGCTCGAGTCTGTCATGACTCTGGAGGCCCTGTCTGCTTCCACGTTCAGTATTCCTGGCAGGTGTTCCGCAGTGAGGAGGATCTTCCTCTCCAGACAGTATTTCCACAGAGCCTGTGTGACCGTCAGCAGGTCTCGTGAGATTGTACCCCCCATTTTGTTCACTTGTGCCACCGCCGTTGAATTGTCCATGCGGAAGTGGATGTGGCAGTGTGTCACTTCTCTCGCCAGCGCTCGGAGGGCCATTTCCACCACTTTCAACTCCAGTATGTTGATGTGCTGCTTTCTCTCTTCCAGGCTCCACAATCCCTGCGCTGTGGCCTTCGTGTCCTCCTTGACTGCCCCCCAGCCTGTCTTTGAGGCGTCGGTTGTGAATGTAATCTGTGGGGTGGAGGAAATTGTCGTCCTGCCGTTGTGGTCCTGCAGTTGCTCTGCCCACCACTCCAGATCCCTCCGACATTCTGGACCGATTTCCACTGTCGTTTCGTAGGACTGGTGCCCGTCCTTCAGTCCGGAGCGCTTGAGCATCTGGAGGTGCCTGTAGTGGAGCGGGGCAGGGAAGATGGCGCTGGTTGTTGACGTCAGGGTGCCGATTATTTTGGCCAGCTCCCTCACTGTTGTCTGCCCTTTGATGGCCATTTCCTTGCATTTTCGCTGGATCTTGTTCATTTTGTCCAGTGGCAATTGCAGCTGCATTTCCCGGGAATTCACTATGAATCCCAGGTAGTTGTCCATTACCTGGCAGGGCTCTAAGATTGACTTCACCCAATTGATTTTGAATCCTAGCACTTGCAGTAACCACAGACAAGTATTGAGTTGTTGTTTCAGTATTGCTGGATTCTGGTGAAGCAAGATCAAGTCGTCTAAGTAAATCATGATTCTGAACCCCATTCTGCGTAGAAGCGTGATAGGGACCTTCATGAGTTTGGTGAAGACACGGGGGGCCGGTCCTAACCCGAAGGGCAGAACTCGGTATCGATAGGTACGGTTTCTCCATTGGAAGCACAAAAGCCGTTTTGATTCGTCCGCCATTGGAACAGAAAAGTAGGCATCTTTGAGATCTACCTTCACCATCCAGTCGCCTGGCTGGAGAAGGTGCTTCAACATGGGGATTGTCTCCATTTTGAAGTGTTCGAACGGTATAAATCTGTTCAGATTCCTCAGATTGAGCACCGGCCGGAATGACTTGTCTTTTTTCTCGCGGAGAAATATGTGACTGAAGAAACTGCCTTTTTCTGGGTGCATCACTTCTTCTATCGCATTCTTCTTTAGCATTTCTGCTATTGCGCTGTCTATTTGAGCGCACTCGTTTTTTGCAAAGCGCGGACAATGGGGAGGTTGGCGTTGGTATGGGGTGCTCAACCACGGAATCCGATAGCCCCTCACTACCTCCAGTATGGAGGGGTCGCTTGTGATTTTTTCCCAATTTTTTAGGCACTTTTTGATTTGTCCCCCGACTGGTCTGTCGAGTGTCATGAGTATGGCGGGGTTTAAACCCAGTGCCGCCATCTCCTTTGATAAATTTGGGGTTTTGGGCAGGGTCGGAGTTTGTGGCCCCGGTTCCGATGGCCCCGCCACAGCTGGTTGTAGTGAGGGCTTGCATTTTTTGTCGTGAGCATTTTGAGCTGGAGAAAAGGTATACGTACTTTTTACCCCCTCTGGTGAAGCCCTTCGTCGGCTTTCCTCGTCCACGGCCTCTCTCATGGAACCTCCTGCCTTTGCCCCCGTCCTCAGTTGTTCTGGCCGGCGGGGGCGCCTTACGAAAGGGNCGTTTCGCTCGTTGTTGCAAGGCTCTGTAGAATTTCTTTCCAAACAGCCCCTTTCGATTCTTTGCCAACATCTTGTCGTTGTCCTTCACAACGTTCGCCGCACGCTTTTGGCTGCTAAGCACTTTCGCAAGCGTATGAGTCCTCCTGACGTAATTTCCCCAGACGAAGGCCTGGCCTAACAATAGGAAACTCTTATCGAGGAGTTGCATCAATTGGTCAACCTCGATCCGTCCATCAGGCGACGCCCGGGCCTCTTCTACCATTTTCCAGGCCATGCCCAGGGGCCCCGAGACCTGTACCACACGCTGGAGGACTTTTGCAATGTCCCCGTCATCCTTTTTCATGGGGTCCCGTATTTTCACTGGGAGAAGTTCAAGGATTTCGTCCTCTAACTTTGGTACTGACAGAACCACACATTTAGGGATTGGGTTTTCCTTCATCACTTTGTCTTTTATGACTTCCTCTTTTTGGAACAGGGTGAAATGTTTGGCAAGATATTTTTCTTGCCCATGTGACAGGGACCAGTTTTTGGTTTTCGTGTCTGCACATGGATCGAACCTTTTGTAATCATTATTCTCAGAGTCCGACGTGCGATCACTTCCTTGTCCCGTGCGTCCGCCTGTGCGGCTTCGTTTGGCCCGGGCATGTTTGCCCCTGCGTTTCCTAAGGCTTCGTCCACGATGACGCGACCTGCCCCTGTCAGATTCTGAGTCGGATGGGCTCGTGCTCGATGATGAGCTGTAGCTGCTGCTACCACTGTCCGAGGAGCTGGACCTGTCCCGTTTGCATTTATTGCGATCTTTCTTGGAACTGGAAGCCAGCCCATGTCCTGCAGTGCCATGATCAAGGTCGTGACCTTGGCTGCCCTCGATGGAATGGCCGTCTAGGCCCACTACAATTACATCATCATCATTATGAATATGAATGTCCTGTCCGGAATCACTGGGATCGCCAAAAAGGGAAGTTACATCCTCCCCTTCAGAGTCACTGAGGCCTAGACCCCGAACACCATCTGGTGCTGGGCTGGCCGAGCTGCTCCTCGAGCGCGAAGCGCGCCGAGCACTGCTGCGTGTACCGTCGTGTACATCACGCTGTACATTCCCGTTGGCCTCGCGGGCGCGGGAATGATGCGAGGACGTTCCTCGCTTCACTTGGGTAGTGCATCCTTCCGACGATTTATCCGCCTTTTCCGGGCACTTATCAGGCCCCCTGGCTTTCCCCTTTTCAGGGGACGGCATACCGGGCACAAAAGAGGCCCCAGCCGTTGGAAAATCTGAAGATTTTTCAGACATTCCTACTCCGTTGAATCGTTTTTAGCAGCGGAGTCAAAGATGGCGCTCGGGTCAGCGATAAAACAAGGACTCTGTTCCGGCCTGAGTCCGGAACGAAGTTTCTCCGCTGCCCGAGGAATTTCTGGAGCAAAATTCAATTATTACATCTATTTATCGGTTTATGAAATTAAATTGACGATGACAATGATGAGGATGGGAATCAGGTGCATTCATATTCTCAATGGTGGCCCGATGGTACACTCTGGGACAGCCAAAGAACACTAATGATGCATATTTTTAAACTCTTTCACTTCCAAGGTCAATTTGACGAAAACGAATTCGAAAATGTCGATGTTCGGAGCACAGTGTTGCTTCATGTAAACAGTTTTGAGAAAATGGCATTTTAATCTTTGCAAGTGAGAATCAGGTGCTGAAAGTAATTATTTGTAAATAATTTTTTAACTTGATTCAATATGCCGTCTTAAAAGTTAACCCCTCGATGCTAAATGCAACACGCATCGGCAATGAAAAAGTCAGTGACGGCGCAACCTGAGATATTTGGTATGTTATCTTGATAAGTTTCCCTCGATACTGCATTGCAATGCCAGTGCTGATTTTATACAATAAAAACTCAGGGAGGGCGCATCTTGGGGAAGTTCCTGCTTGTAAAATTCATATACATACTTGACACGCGATAAAGGACAACTAGTCTTCAAAAGTGCTTCCTATTTTATATACTTTCACTAAGATCAATGTTTTTTTATGAAAGTCTCACATAAATTTCCAGGAACATGTCAAACGCATGACCCAATAACACAAAATGAGAAAACACTTTTTCAAAAACCTGTTCTAATCGGCATTGGGAATTCAATAATCCAGTTCTACCGGTTACATATATCAAATGTTCTAAATTTGGAACAACGGGCCTTACCTCATGTCTTTCTGGCTGAGTGCTGCCATGTTCGAAACCTGTCTGACTGGTCTCAAGACTTGATCTAAGACACAATAAAACTTGGTTTAGGAAGTGCGAATCGCGTTCGGGAAGTAGTCCAACCTTCTAGGAAAGAATCACAGTCGATTGAAACTCGGAAGTGGCACGTTTGAAACACCTGTAAGAGCGGTGATGGTGTTGAGAGCACCTGGGAGGAAATTTTCGATCTGTTTTTCAAGTTTCCATCACACGTTCTAGAACAGCCAGACCGTGGCTGTGATATGCACTGACTTGGGCGGGTTTGGATATGGGCGATTCATACGGTGAATGAATACGTTGACAATGCAATAAATGCCCCGAGGCGCTTTTCATACACATTTATGAAACGTCTTTTTCCTTTTCAATTAATCAGTATATTCGAAGTTCGAGGAGATGACACGGATTTTGAATTATCATGCAAATCGTTTCTCATCAAGCTGGTAGCTTAAGCCACAATACACGGAGCGACCTGTTTGCGTGAATTCAAAGGCAATTGTGTTCGTTCTTTGAGATTTTAGTGATGAGCACACCACCGCACTAGCAGGTTAATGGAGTTATTGTTACAGCGTGCGTCCGGTGCATTCCGGTGGTGTCGGTTACAGGTGACAACAGATCGTGCACTCAAAACGAGCATCTTTGACGTGTATTTTTTCCACAAACAAATTTAAAAGCACTCAGTGTCCAATATTGACATTCAACTATATGTATGTACACTATACAGCATAGTTGACACCTCAACAATGGATAAAGCGAGTCTTACGTTTATCATTTCACACCTGGTCCTGATTTATACAGGCTACGTGCCTTACACTTTTAAAAAACGCAGCGTGTTCGTCTCCTCGCCCGCAGAATGCCAGATAGCCTACAAGCTGCAAATTTTCATCTTGAAATATCAAGGTCTCTATGGTCAATATACAATGTATATTCGTTGTTTGCTATTGTTCGTGAGATACACATTTAGCTACAAGTCATTTTTTTCAAAATGGCCGACTGGCAGCCATATTGGAAGCCCAATTGAGCCAAAATAATAAAGGTTCTCAATGAATAAATGCGCTGGTTTTTTTATTTTAAAAAGAATACAATTTAATCAGACTTTGTTCTGGAAAGAGGTAATTGCTCTGCTTCATGTGGCTTGCTTAGAATTTGAGAGAAGGCGTGGACTTGGTCAGCTCCTCGTACCGGTACTTGATGTTCCACTAAAGGCATCTCAGTCAACATATTATTCTTTTCGTCCAGAAACTTCACCTTCTGCTGTTCCATTGAATCCAAAAGTTCTTTTTTCTCTCGAAGAGCATTACTTTTGTCCGTTGCACGTCCATTCTTTTCGTTCTCCAAGGCATCCTCCAACCTCGTCTTCTCTTCAGCCAGCTTCTGATATTTCTCTGACTGCAACGTCGCGATTCTTTCCACCTGCTCTCTCAAGTGAGCCTGACTGGCAATCTCACTCTCCAGTTCGTCCACTCGCTGCTTCGTTTCCACCTTTAACCACCTTTCTCGCTCTTCAAATCCTCCTGTAAGTTGCTCGATGGCTTCTTCCTTCGATCTCTTCAATTCCTCAATTTCTCGTTCGCTTCTCTCCTTGATTTCTGCAACGCGGGACCTCAACTCTTCGATGATAGCACGTTCCCTTTCAACTGCTGCTTCCTTCTCGAGCTGAGAACATTTCATTCCTTCCTCGGCTTCTCTCCTCAATTCTGCTTTCTCGGATCGATGCTTCATCACCATCCGTAGCTCTCTGTGCTCCGTCTCTTCCACAAGACGATCCCTCTCGTTAGATAAGTCCGTGAACTTCACCATTAACTGACCATACCTCTCGTCCTTGTCCTTCAGCACCTCTTTAATGTAAGTCTCATTCACGATATCCAGAACAGCTTTGGCGACGGCTTGATCTTCTTTCAGTTGTGCAACGGCAGATTTCAATCTTCGTGTCTCAGACCAGGCCTGTTCCAGCTTACCATTCATCTCTTCTTCAAACTCGTTTTTCTCGTTCTGCTTTTCCTCCAGTACTTTATCACACGCCTTCTGGATTGTTTTTGCCTCCTTATTATACTCTTCCTCCAATCGGATCTTTTCCAAACCATGCTGAAATCGTATGTCCTTGATTGTCGCACGCAATTCCTCTTTCGTCTCCTTGGTTTTCTCCTCAGCTTGGTGAAATTCAAGCGCATGTTGTCTCTCTTTGCGTCGGGTTTCTTCCATTAGAATCCTATACCGGTCACCCTCAGCTTTCATATCTTCACTCGCCTTTGCTTTAATCTGCTGTACTTCGGCCTCAAACTTCTCAACCTGCGAAGATGATTACCAGTTACATGTATACAACAGGCAGTGACGGATGGAAGGATTGAGCATCAACCTCAAGACTTTAGAGGACGATTTAACGGGAAAAGGCCGTACCATACTGGGTAAAAGGCACCCCCAAAGAATTTACCTTCTTTTTCCTGATCTGAATCCCCTCAACATACTTCGCTTTCCAGTGCTTGTTCTGAAATAGACGGGTTCATTTTCAAAGTTGCTGGATTCATCGCAGCAGACGCCGTTGTAAATAAGGTGTCCGACGGCGGCCATGCACCATTGCATCGTCAAAAGAAATATTACCCAAGGTTCCACCGATAAACTCAGTCAAGTTTTTCAGGCACGGTGTTGAAGGACCTGATAGTTACCAGATAAGCTTAGCAAGTGGTTCCAGAGACAACTTATAGAGGGTAACTTAAGGCGGCCTTCCACCTGAAAGTTTTCTGTCGCAATTTTCCTTATGGAAACCTATGGAAAATTGTCAAACACTCTGTTGCAGGTGGTCCAAAATTTGCTCGTGTGTCTATTGTTGAGGACTGCCGCGTATTGTTCGAAAAGATTGCAGACATTTCTGGCGAGGAATAGAACATGTGCTATTCCAAGCAATAACTGTCGGACACTAAAATAACTGGCTGACATAATCTTTAAAGGCCTCTTCCACGCTACAGAAATTGATCACGCAACAGAGTGTCTGACAGTTTTCTATAAGTTTACAAAAGAAAAATTGCGACAGAAAACTTTCAGGTGGAAGTCCGCCCTTAGACAACGTTGTGTAACTGTAACGCCAGCTAGCGCCGAGTTCAGCGACCAAAATGTTGGCCGCATGCTGGAAAAATTGTATGGAATTGCCTACGGGATCGCTCACCTCTTTACTGAGAGCAAACACGGTGTCATTTTGTTTGCTATATTCTGCTAGTAGATAAGAATCTGGAACAAAATAGAAATTGTAAGCCTTTTGGCACACCTTAAAACAGCTGCCGCTTTTTTCGTGGCGGACTCCATTTCATTGGCAAATGACACCATCACCAAACCTTACGAACCCCCCTAGAATCCTACGACCTAAGAATGTCGAATTTTCGGTGTTGTCTTACCAATTGGTACACTTCGTTTCTTCTGAAACATAGCAGTGCACTTGAACTTTATCTTCTTCATCTTGAAAAATCTTTCCCAAATTGTAAGCAATGCGATTGTGAAATACGTCGCATGAGAAAAAGCGCCGGATCTGTCTTCGTAGCTAGGCAGAGTGCCTAGCGCCGTTGCCAAGGTCCGAGACGAAGCGTTGACGACACGACGTCATGACGTGTTCCATTGATAAAAGGCCAAACGCATGCTTCCCTTCTAACAAGGCCAAACGCATGGCTTCCCCTAATTTGGGGGAAACAGTGGTAGATTCGCTGTGCATCCCGTAATTGTCAAGTTGCAGCTTATTCCGTCAAACAATAGTAGGGGAACACTCACAGGTGGGAAATATTCAAAAACGTTACACCGGTAAGAGATCACGGGGGGACGACCACATGTCTGAACTATCTCTTACTTCCTACCATACTCATGGTATGGTAGGATCGTTTGAGTCATGTTGTCTTTTTCAACTTTTTAACAAACAATTGCTTGAAAAACAAGGGATTTGTTTGTATTTCAATTGTTTTATTAAATCTGGGATCCTTGATGAACAACTATCAAAGCACATCCTGAGTGACAAAAACGTGTGGGAACTACTCCAACAACACCTGCAGAACAAAATTATAACAGACATTTTGAACAAAAATCGAAAATAAAAACAAAAATTGTGTTGTAACATCACCAAGCTAATGCTTTATTCGAAACATTCAGAATGCATACTAAAGAAGTAAATGCGCTGACTTATATATCTCCAAACAATTACAATTCAAACAGAGTCTGTTCAGGGAAGAGGTTGTCCTGCTTCATATGGCTTGGTTAGCAGTTGAGAGAAGGCTTGGACTTGGTCAACCCCCCGTACTTCGTGTTCCAGTAAAGGCATCTTTGTAATATTGAAGTCTTCATAGAGGTCATTTATCTGAAAGGCAAGCACCGTAATGCATAAACTTAACAAATGAAACCTGGTTCAATTATAATCACTGTTCCTATGTAACATATCACAGCTGAAGAATGCTTAAATGTATACAAATTGTATGGATGTTCTGACCCCAGTAAGGTTTGTTAACACAACAAATTGGGCTCAGATGACAGAGAATTATAGGCAATTGGACACCATCTGTGATGAGCATTGTGTTACCGGTACCAGTCCATCAGCAGTGGATCACGGACAAAGCTACTTCAATACATGCAGTCTTGACACTGTCCTCACCTGATCTAAATATTTTGCCTGTATTCTATGTCTAGAGGCACACATTTTGCAGGGTTTTTCTCCTTCGGCCACAAATAGCAATTGGTTGACAATCACATTGTGAGTATCAATACCACACTTAGTCAATTCCTGGACCAGTCTTTCTGTCTCGTACAGGGAGAGAAATTCTGCTATGCACACACAAACAAATGTTGTCTGGTCCTGAAATTAAAAGTACAATACAATAGAATAATTTGAGTGCTACATATTGGTAACTAAATTACACCATCTTGAAATCTCTGTTGCTCAATCATGGAGTTACATCAAATGGGGCCATGACGAACTTTACAAGATGATAGATTGTAGTTACATCTTTCGCAATTCAGAACTACTGAGTCCTAAAGTCATACCACGACTTTAGGAGTTACAGCTCTTGGAATGAGTGACTTGTGAGTAAGTTATTTAATACTTCTGCATACTGGTACTTACTGGGTTTTTAAACTGCTCATTGACTTGTTTTATTACTGGTAAAATATCCTCAAGCTTTTTGGTCATCTCATCAGCATTTATATCTTGAAGTCCCATAAAACCAGCAATCTACAACACCAAAAAGATAATGAATTTTGATAAAAAATTCTCCCACCGACTTACCTACTGCGTCATACACCATGATTGTGACATGGATTTCTGGTATGTTTCTCATTTGACTGACATCCTCATTCAATTCTTTGATCCACCAAAGAGTATATCCAACAGGTTTATCATCTATACAAAATTATCACAACTTCTTTCTTACCTGTGTGATAAATGGGCTAATCTGATTCTTGAGCCTTAGCAGTTTTCCTAACCCCTTCTCCACAACACTTGGGAATGAGAGCAATCGTAGTGTATGCCCAGTGGGAGCTGTGTCAAATACTACTACAGAGAAATTCATGCTCTTTACAAGTCTGAAATTAGGAAATGATAACATTACAATAACAAACCCAATGTTTAGCAATGTTCAAAATAATTTTCACATTCAACTCCATGAACTCCTTTTATTTTAGGCACAATTTTTCAAACTGATAAAACGTACCTCATAACTTCTGCATAACTCATAGCTTCATCAATACCAGGGAAAGCACCAAGTAACTCCTGCAAGTTGGATGAGGTGTTCATAATGTCACAATTGTGACATTATCATCGGTTGTGACATTATTGGTCAATTGTGACATTATTGGTTGTAACACGCCATGTTTAGCAACGACACCCGATACCTGGCGACACGCACTTCCTTGTTCGGAACCTCAACACGCGAACACTGCTCCTGGTTCACCCGAGAACAGGGATTCGAATACGCCCCGTGATATTTGGCACTTGTTCGCATGCAGAGGCAATCTGTATCTCTTCCATCACCCTCTTATGGACAACAGAACAGACACCAAAATCGCAGTTGTTTGGTCACAGATGTTTGACATTGCCGGGGTCCAGTTTGTTATGTTGGCGATGTTCGGCATTACTGATCACTCAGGCAATTGTTGACGTCTTCGAAAGTTCTGACACTGACGATTTTAATGTGATAAACCTGGAGGAGCTATGTCCCTGTGGAAAAGCCAGGTCTCTGTCACCTTACAGCTGCGATTTTAGTGAACTTGAATTGTATTACATACATGTGCGTATTATCATTTCTCATTAAAATATGAAACGACATGTTTGCTTTCACTTCTCCTCAACAGGATCAATGGGAAGACAGAGTACGTTACATCAAACGTTTTTGACAAAGTTCTCAGGTTTATTGACCGGACTACCTACGCGTCACTGTTATCGCCTGTCCGTTTACCAGTAGACAGAATGACCATGATTTTCTACCTGAGAGTAGATTTCTGGTTGAAGAAACACAGATGTGTTTTGTCGAAGAAATACGATGGAAATGTTTGGATGGTACGTGTTCGTAGCAGGTCGCTCCTGTTGGGATTCGCAAGGATGGACAGGCGAATTGTGTCTTGGGCCATGTACATTGCTGCTACACGAAACCGAATGAATGGCTGGAATGAGATTATTATAACTGCGGATGGGATGAGCAATATCTACAACGTATCAGTTGTGTTCATTGTCAACAGGAAAAGATTAAACAATACGTGGTTGAACGAATTCTCATATAGTACAACCTCAGAAAATATCAATATTAGGGAGTTTTTGATTGGCCATTTCAGGGATCCTCACCACCCCGTAACCTTCACCGGTTATCTGGCACGATTAATTATATTTCCCTCCATTCTTACCGGCAACGATTTCACTAGAAAAAAGCTGTGTAAGTATGCTATGAGGGATAACGGGTGAGAAATAGAGATGAAAGCTTAAGCCAGTTTTCCTTTCGCCAGCGTCAGGTGTGATAGGAAAGATTGTCCCCAGGATAAATAGTCCTGGAGCAAATGTCCCTATTGTTACATTCTAATCTCTGGCAATGGCGATTGGTTTCTATTGCCATGCGCCTTAATCCTACATTGAACAAAAAAGACCGCACCTTTTACAGCCACATAGCCAGGGACAAGTTTGAGAGGAGAATGCCCCAAGAAAAAAAACTGCCCTACATATCCTAGGAACAAAAGATCCTATTGTTACATTATAAATCCTGGCAATAGGTTTCCCTTAATCCGTCATTCAAAAATAGAAGCGGACACGTTTTACTGCGGTACATTCTTAACTGTTGCATCGGCTTTTATTGGCAATTATATTGGTCGAGCAATCGTGTCTGGAGGGTGAACCGAAATGCCAAAGCTTCCATGTTTTACAGAGTGTCATAAAAATTATTTATTCTAATTATAGGGAATAATTCGCCTTTCACATGTTTCAGGTAATGGGTGTAGTGTTTACCAGTTATGGAAACATGAAGAGAGGACTTGGTATTTCATGAAGATTGACGATGACGTGTTCTATCGGAAACGACGTAGAACAACGGTTCGGTCTACGCTCGAGTGCGTCAGTTCATTCACATGTTTGCCAGTAATCAACAGCAATGACACTGACATCACGGACATGACTGACGTCATGTTTGATATTCCGACAGGTACCTGCACATATTACATGTACAAGGTATCATATGACGATGTTTGATTACAAGTTTTAACAGGAAACCGAGTGACAGGATGCAACATGCCTTCTCAAAAAAACATTAACTTAAAAATCAGATAAGAATTGTGTGACGTACATGTATGCATCTACAATCCATAAAATTTTATCAATGATTAAGTGTCAGTCCACGATAGCACCATGCAAAACGTGGCAAGGTGGGGGTCAGCGGATTTTGCTGAAATTTTGTGTATAAGGCCCTCCTACTGAGATATGAATGTATGATAAATATTAGCGGAATCGGTTAACTGTCCACGAAATTAGGGCCAAATATATATTTCGGCCATTTTTGGTAAATTTTACCTCAGATATCATGTGTTTTTAGGGTGATATTGCGGCTCTCTCAGAAAAAACTGGGAAACCCCTGGACATTGCCCTTTTGTAAGGACGTAATACATCATGTGAACTCTTCATTGACAGAAATTTACAGGTCCAGGACTTTTTTTACACCAGTAACAGGCATACATATCAAACATAGAAATGGCTAGTGTTTGAAAAGGGTCACAATGGACCCCCCATAACTCACTCTCTGCAGGGCTTTGAATGGTGAGGCAATGCTCATTTTACAGTTGAGGTCTTCCTCTTTCAAAAACAGCAAAAAAATTATTTGCCGCTCTTTTACTTTGGTCAGGGTGTCCCATAAGAATATGCTATTTTCAAGTGGTGACACCTCTATTGTCAATTACATAAGTGACGGCAAATACATGTAATCTATCAGATTGAGTTTTTATAACTTATTTGGTAGCTCAGCAGTCCAAGCACGGTATTTCAACACACTCACTACTGTTTCATCATCGGGGGGGGGGG
>NMRB01000510.1:192177-227341 GCA_002633025.1 Notospermus geniculatus
GAAAGTCACGATTAAAATCCGCTGTCTATGTCTGCACGGGCTGAGAAAGTACACCATCAAAAGTCAATAACGTAAGATGACAATGTAATAATTCTCATTTCATTATCAGAGAACGATCAAATCAGTGGATTGATGTGTAATTTTGATTCCAAAGTGGTCGATTTTTGCAAAAAAAACAGGGTGGTTCCTTGGGAATTCTCGCCTTTTCGCCGGCCTGGAGCAGGCTGTCCAACCATCAGAAGCAGTTCTTGAATATTTAATATTTACCCTATGACCTTTCAAAGACCATCATCTGATTGACCTTCAATATTGTGTCAACGGTCACAAATACCAAGCCCACCACCCAAGTGGCAGCCTCGTGTTCAGGTATGACAGGTATTCATCAAACACTTTGTACTGCCAGTTCAATATAACTTTTGTGTCGCGTGGCCTAAATGAAGGATTCTGTCCATTCTAATCTTCCCCTAAAATCCAAACTTCTGAACCTGGATACTCATCAGCATGATCAGACCCATTTGCTTCTTCTAGGCCTACTACCGCACACCCCTCTCAAGCTAATGGAACGGCCCACCTCGAGCTAACGCCGCGTCATCGTGTGCTATTTTTAGCCGCTGGCACATGAAACAAACTGGGACAAACTTTATATGCTTTCTGCATACCTCAATGTCGAAAGATTTCCTGTTGTGCGGCTTCGCAAGAACGAGATATGCTTTCTGCATACCTCAATGTCGAAAGATTTCCTGTTATGCGGCTTCACAAGAACACCGTCTCAAATGGTAGGACGTTATCTGATTAGGCCTACTTCCAAAAGGTTGAAGTCTTCCTCAGTTCATCACTGAATTCGTTCCATAGACTGGCGCCTGACCTGAGAAACCCCTGTCAGCGTGATACCTTGGGATCTCGAGCAGATTTCATCTCCCGACCTCAGAGATCACCCGGGGACGTAGGTGGGTGGAACTCCCAGCCGATCGGCTCATTTCACTCTTCTTGTTGAACCGATTATTAAAGCAGCTGTATCCGACTTCCGTCCTGAATGAACGAGTGAGAAGAGGATTGAAAAGTGTAACACTAACCTCTTGGTGTCGCTAGTCAAACTCGTGGGGAGAAGGAAAATACATGCAGGATATTAGGAAAAGGAGCCGCAAGGTGGGGTTGGGAATTTTTAGCCTCAAGTAAAGCCGGTGCGGCTGCTACTCGAGGCTAGGGTAGATGATTGAGAAAATTGAGCAGTATTCCCTCACTTGGCGAGCTGGAGTATAGGCCTCCTATATTTGTGGTGTAGGATTGACGCAATGATGGCACAAGTGGAGCAAACCGAAAACGCGGAACGCCGTACCACTGGGCTAGCGAGTTTGGGATTTGCCAAGGTGTCCACTGAGTTCGCTTTCTTGGATTTAAAAAAAAATCTGAAATTACAGGTCCAGCCTGTCGCTAAATACTACATTGTGGGGGCATTGTTAACTGACGCCCACACATGTCTGTATGGAAGGCAGACATCTGCATACTTCGGACTAGATCCTCCTTCACTCATGGATGAGTGAAATGATGAGGCAACTGTTCCTCAACATTCGTCTGCGGAAAATCCATATTGGCCACCTACCCAACAATAAGTTGTTTAATACAGTTGAAAATGCATAAGTCGGAGACGCGTAAGTCGGAAAATCGCCCATCTCGGATGGCTTCGAGAAGTCCCACCCAATTTTTTGCAATGTTATTCCAATAAAATATAATCGCATAAATCGTGCACTAAGTCGGATTTTCGGCTATCTCAGGTGAAATGCCCAGGTCTCTGATACATTTCCAATAAAATTCCATAAAGTCGGATCGTGCCTCACTTCTCTTCAGTTCATGTGTTTTTCAATCCGTTTCCATCAGAGCCATTTTGCCTTTCCTCAAGCCAGAAGTCGGAATTTTGTCCGACTTTCACACATCTCGGATATTATCCGACTCACACAAGACAGATTTCTTCTAAGTCGGATGAAATTGTCTGGTCCACTTGAATCCGGCTTATGCGTTTTCTACTGTGGTACAATGTATAAGATGGTGAAAACCAGGTAAACATTGAGGTGTTGAACATAACACTTGAAAGAGTGTCACTAGAAAATACATTCTTTTACACATAAGAGCCAATTTAATGGGGAACCCGCTCACCGACAGGTCGGCGCTGCGAGCGATTGTACCGAAACGACGTCATTGACGTCATTGTAGGTGTTGACATTGCGTCGTGAAATAAATTCCTGTACATTTTTCTACAGGAAAAATGACACAAAAGACGTTGCTTTTATCGCCATTGTACCTCCACATTTTAAGAAAAAAGGAATAAGATTAAAAGAAAATTTCATCTGCTACACGATGACGTAAGTTTTATTGTTGGTTGACCAACACATGGTTTATTTTCACGCCAGAACTAAGATGACGTTATAACATTACCAGCAATAGCGGGCCTGGCGTGGCCTCTAATCCGCAGCGCGCATGCGTGAAATAGTCAATCACGAGGGTGCTGGCAAAATGTATAGGACCGATGGTGAAAGTGGGATTGTCAGGGTGCGCAGGCAAAATACGTCATCTGCCGGCTTCTTGGCCGATAGTCTGGCTATTAAGGCATCACCAGGTGAAAATTCATGGTATTTGGATGAAATTTTTCCATGTCCACACCTAGGTTGAAAAAATGCTGTGCTGTGATGTTCGGCTACCGAAACTACACCCAGGGTATTGTTTCCGTGAAGATTGAGATCCTGGGTAATCTTTGTATATACCCAGGACGACATTTACCCTTTCAGCCTCACTTAAGGCTGTACCTCAACGTTTATTGAATATGTTTGGCATTTGGGAAATTACTCAAAATTCCCACTTACCTGTCCCATTCCTGAACTAGGAAAAAATGACTAAATCCTAATTTGAAGATAATGGGGTGGGGCAATGGTCAGAATTAGTAATGTCCTGTCCACTTACTTGTCCCACTCCCGAGCCTGGCAAGGAATCACAGCGGTGCGATATCTTCAACTTAGGATTTGGTCATTTTTTCCGAGTTCAGGAATGGGAATTTATAGTACCGGTAACCCAAGTTTCAATCATTTGGACATCGGTGGATCAGAGAAATTGAAATGAATAAATGTTGATTTTTTTCCATTTTGGAAAATCCATTGGTGGGTCCTAGCACAAAGGCCTAAAGATTCTTTAAGAATGACTTCAGCTGTGAAAATGCATTGATTCGCAGAGTTTGAACACACAGGCTTTCTTACCTTTTGCAGCCAAACCTTCCAGGGCTTTCTTACGTATTTCTTTTGCAATTTCCTCTTCTTCTTTGTCTTTACTTTTTTGTCGGATTTAGCTTTCTGTGACTTCCGCATCAGTGCCAGATCTGTAGGAAGAAACAATGAATTGATATACCAATAAGATTGTATATGTAACTTCAATCCAATTGCGCATTTACAAACTATATATTTATTATGTATTTTTTTAAATATAAAAAGTATATGGAAAATTACTGGTGGATACATTCAAGTATAGGCATCACGAGACACTACATGCAATCCACTGCAATTTGTTAACGTATTGGTTCATGTATACGTTTATGCAAAAGGAAAAAATATGTCAAAAGAAAAATACCGGTAGCACATCTCTGTTGTTTGTTCAGAAGCAGTAGGAACAGATCCTGTTGACCATGTGAAGCATGTTCTGAAGCATTACTTACATGTACAAGACCAGTATAACTTCGAAGAAAGCCATAAGGGTTTCTGGGTAACATTACATAGTCCAGGAGCTGACACCCCTTTATTTATGTTTTCTGTTGCAAAATTTCTGCTGTCATTTCTAGGTGTAGCCCATCCTGGGGCATAAGGATCAGGCAGTCTTGCAAGTTGTATCCTGTGCTTTACCGAGAAATTTGCCATTTTCCCTATTTTCGTGACCCAATACATTCGACTAAAATTTTTTGGGGTAGGGGAAATATAAACAACTGTAGATTCTTTATTTTTGGTCTACAGCCTCAAACAACCACTCAAAATGATTGTATTGGTGTACTCCTTCAGCCGACAGCAATAATATGCAAATCGGTTAAATAATGAGGTCACCAGAGGTCAAAAGGTCACACATTTTGAGGACTGCTTAAAATACGGGCGCAAATGTAAAGAAAAAACCACCAAAAATACATTTCTTTCAACGAAGTCAATTTAATGCTTCTATTTCTAAGGTAAGACATACAGAAAGTTTTTAAAACAGTTACCAACTGTATTGAATATATTTTACACCATGAAAAATTAAACGGCACTTTGTTGTTTTTCTGCAAATGTGCCAATTTTCTTACTTTGTCGGTGAATTTGCACTTGCATCAGACATTAAGCAAATTTGTGCCATATTCGACGAAAGTAACACATTAAATGAAAGCTAGATATGAGTGCTAATTACAGATTGAAGCTTTTTATGCAAATGAGGTCTAAAATTAGGTCAGGTGAACCTAATTACTCTAAACTCCCACTTACCTGTCCCATTCCTGAAATCGGAAAAAATAACCAAATCCTAAGTTGAAGATATCGCACGCTGTCATTCTTTGCCAGGCGCGAGAGGGGAACAAGTAAGTGGACAGGACATTACTGTTTCTGACCATACCCCCACCCCATTATCTTCAACTTAGGATTTATTTTTTTCCGAATTCAGGAATGGGACAGGTAAGTGGGAGTTTAGAGTATTGATCTCACATACCATTCTTTGTCGGTTCGATAGGGGCCTATCTCATGCACCAAATGTAACTGCATCAACCTGCAATTAAACATCCCTCAACTTGTTTCCACATCACTTCCATCATGTCCATAGTCAGATTCATCTGAATCTCAGTTGCCTAGGACATAGTCATCCCTATCATCCTCACAGAGTTCCTGTTCATCAACAGCCGATACATCTCTGCAATGTCTTTCGGCATCTGATCTCTATCAAACCAGAAGATGCGGTACTGATCGTCCTCTCGTATCCAACCACACCATTGCGACAAAATTTGTTCTCTTTACCTTTTCATTGAGTACTGGCATAGATGGTGGTATTGTGCTGTAATCAGAAAAGCCTTCGCTTTAGCCAGAGGGTTCAATCGCTTCCTTGGTGAACCGCTTTCGTAAAGAGCAGCATACCTAGCTTTAGAAAGTTTGAATACATGTATCTTTGGCGTGTAAAAGATGAAACAAAGAAACTTCTCCTTGTCCATCATACAATCAGTCACTTGAAGGCGTTTTATCTCCGTAAACAGGCATTGGTATTTAGGATTCTACTTTCTTGCACCGTTTCACTTTTCCTTTCCTCATGAAAGCACTGGTATAGTCACAACCAGGAAGCGCATATATACGGCACAGTCACGCATGTTGGCCCAAAGTGTCGACTTCTATGTGCTCACTCCTCATGCAGTGCACTGCAATTCTGCTCACACCAATTTGTGATTGCTGTGTCGAGAAGCATTCTTTCCTGCAAATTGCGTAAAGCGTGCCACCCAGGTCTTCTCAGTACTTATCCTGACTCCACTCTGAAGCAGGGAAGTAAAGGAAAGACGTAGCTGATTTGCTCCTCTATCCTCTATTGCCTGTTTCTCCAACTTTATGGATTGTGCTTTGTTAGCACTGTGTCAGAAATTTACAGATAAATGCTCCCAGGTTGAATCAAGGTTGAAAAGTTTTTTCTCTCAGAATGTTTAAGAACTTTACAAGTGAAATCAGTCAGAAGGAGAACAAAATAGTTGAACCCTTTCGGGACGGATCTCGCCGTTTGGCGAGATTGGCCTGTACCACACACCCTTGCGCATTCAAACAGGCATGGAATCGTAACCAGTGGACCGATCCGCGTTCTCTTTGCTGATTTTTTAATGCGAGACTACCCCCCCCCCTCAATGCGCGATTTTGCTCCGTTTGAAGAAACCTGGCTAAAATTGCGTTTTAAAGCTTCTCCCGGGGACTAGACTAGCAGACTCCAAAGTGCAAATCTGACATGTTGTGACAAAATGGCCATATCTCCGGAGCGGAAGCAGCTACGACGACGCGACTGGCGCCAAAAGAAAGAGGAGAAAAACGACAGACGCGTAGGAGCAGCGGTTATCGAGATATAGACGTTTAAAGATTGGAAACCTGACGAAAACGTAGGCCGAACGCGACTATTTCCTGACAAGTTGCATATTCGGCTATGAATTGCTTCTCTCACAAACATTTTGGAAGAAGCAAACCTGCATGAGGTCGTGGCGCATTTAGGTGCCTCCAGAATGAGTGCCTTGTCACCAGTTTTGGTTGCGAATTGTGTGAGCTAGGCGCATTTTTGTAGAGACATCAGAAATTCATGTTACGGAATGTACACTTTTCACAGATAGTCAGGACCGTAAGGGTTAACTGAAAGCAACACGGAACCTCTTTGGTCGCTTGGTATACCGGTAGCTGGCCACTGAAATAAACTTAGATTTACAGATTGTCTTCGCCTGCCCTCTTCAACTATATCGTCTCCCCATAGCCCACGTGGATGGAAAGCATACGTCAGTGAAGTCAAAGTTGGCGAAGAAGGTTGTTGAAAAGATCAATACTGAACCTCCACAACATGTTGCAGAAGACAAAGAACATGAAAGAAGACCTATTCTCTGAAAGCTACGTCTTTCCTGTACTTCCCTGCTTCACAGTGGAGTCAGGATAAGTACTGAGAAGACCTGGGTGGCACGCTTTACGCAATTTGCAGGAAAGAATGCTTCTCGACACAGCAATCACAAATTGGTGTGAGCAGAATTGCAGTGCACTGCATGAGGAGTGAGCACATAGAAGTCGACACTTTGGGCCAACATGCGTGACTGTGCCGTATATATGCGCTTCCTGGTTGTGACTATACCAGTGCTTTCATGAGGAAAGGAAAAGTGAAATGGTGCAAGAAAGTAGAATCCTAAATACCAATGCCTGTTTACGGAGATAAAACGCCTTCAAGTGACTGATTGTATGATGGACAAGGAGAAGTTCTTTGTTTCATCTTTTACATGCCAAAGATACATGTATTCAAACTTTCTAAAGCTAGGTATGCTGCTCTTTACGAAAGCGGTTCACCAAGGAAGCGATTGAACCCTCTGGCTAAAGCGAAGGCTTTTCTGATTACAGCACAATACCACCATCTATGCCAGTACTCAATGAAAAGGTAAAGAGAACAAACTTTGTCGCAATGGTGTGGAAGAATGTTCACCAGCCAAATCCAAACCCCAGACATGACCCATCATCCCAGAGTGGTTGGATCCGAGAGGACGATCAGTACCGCATCTTCTGGTTTGATAAAGATCAAATGCCGAAAGACATTGCAGAGATGTATCGGCTGTTGATGAACAGGAACTCTGTGAGGATGATGGGGATGACTATATCCTAGGCAACTCAGATTCAGATGAATCTGACTATGGAGATGATGGAAGTGATGTGGAAACAAGTTGAAGGATGTTTAATTGCAGGTTGATGCAGTTACATTTGGTGCATGAGATAGGCCCCTATTAGGCAGGGTTTCTGCCAGAAATATTTTTGAGGGTATGCAGTTCTTCAAAATCAGCAAAAAACCCCATGAAATTAAAGAAAATGGCCCTTTTCTGTTCCTTTGAGGGTACTCACAACGTACCCTGCGTACCCTCTGGCGGAAACACTGCGCTATCGAACCGACAAAGAATGGTATGTGAGATCAATACTCTAAACTCCCACTGTCTTACATGTCCCATTCTTGAATTCGGAACAAAATAAATCCTAAGTTGAAGATAATGGGGTGGGGGTATGGTCAGAAACAGTAATGTCCTGTCCACTTACTTGTTCCCCTATCGCGCCTGGCAAAGAATGACAGCGTGCGATTCTTCAACTTAGGATTTGGTCATTTTTTCCGAGTTCAGGAATGGGACAGGTAAGTGGGAGTGTAGAGTAATTAGGTTCACCTGACCTAATTTTAGACCTCATTTGCATAAAAAGCTTCAATCTGTAATTAGCACTCATATCTTGCTAACATTTAGTGTGTTACTTTTGTTGAATATGGCACAAATTTGTTTAATATCTGATGCAAGTGCAAATTCACCGACAAAGTAAGAAAATTGGCACATTGCAGAAAAACAACAAAGTGCCGATTAATTTTTCATGGTGTAAAATATATTCAATACAGTTGGTAACTGTTTTAAAAACTTTCTGTATGTCTTACCTAAGAAATAGAAGCATTAAATTGACTTCGTTGAAAGAAATGTATTTTTGGTGGATTTTTCTTTACATTTGCGCCCGTATTTTAAGCAGTCCTCAAAATGTGTGACCTTTTGACCTCTGGTGACCTCATTATTTAACCGATTTGCATATTATTGCTATCGTCTGAAGGAGTACACAAATACGATCATTTTGAGTGGTAGTTTGAGGCTGTAGACCAAAAAATTAAGAATCTACAATTGTTTACATTTCCCCTACCCCAAAATTTTAGTCGAATATATTGGGTCACGAAAACAGGGAAAATGGCAAATTTCTCGGTAAAGCACAGGATACAACTTGCAAGACTGCCTGATCCTTATGCCCCAGGATGGGCTACACCTAGAAATGACAGCAGAAATTTTGCAACAGAAAACATAAATAAAGTGGTGTCAGCTCCTGGACTAACACTTTCAGCCTTTGTTTAAAACTGATCAGTTAGTCCAGGGTCTGTCGTCAGCCATCAATCCTTGGTTTTGCATCTCAGGGAAGGTTACACGGCTTAGTGAGAAAGAATGAACCAAACTACGATACGGTCATAGAGAAGCCAGCTCATCCTTCCTGAATTTCATCATCACCATTGCAATCCTGTCTCGCATGGTTCGGATGGTGGGGGCCTCAACAAAGGAACCACAAGACAATGCCACTAGCCCCTTCTTGAATTGTTCTAGGACCGAATCCCATTTTTTTCATTCTTATATTGGTCTTGGCACACTACTTCCTTGAGCATGAGGATGTCCTTCTTCATTGTGAAGAATGAAATGGTCCATGGACCATGTGCTCACCTGGGTGAACGTACCAGAAAAACAAATGACAAATGTTGAATCGAAATGTTCCAGGGTCATGTATATGGCAAGCCGTTTGTCCATTTATTAGAAAAACCAGGTTTTTAAATAAAAAACGTGTTTTTTATGTTAAAAAACATGGTTCTTTTATCTAAGAACATGGTTTTTCATTAAAAACTTGGTTTTTCTGATAAAAAACCATGTTTTGAGCCCTTGCACTAAATAACCGTGTTTTCCGCATGAAAAACCTGGTAATTCTTGCCCAATTCTGAAAAACCATGTTATTCAAGTAAACGACTAAGTTTTTCAGTATCGTGTTCAAGAAAACATGGTATTTTGACAAAAACCATGTTTTTTAAAAAAAAACACGGTTTTTCATTCTGTAAAAAACCAGGTTTTTATAACAAAAAACCTGGTTTTTCTCCCATCAGTAAAAAACTAGTTTTTTTAAACAAAAAACCTGGTAATTCGCTCCCTTGTAGAAAAACATGGTTTTTCTACCAGAACTTTCTCATTCTACCTCGTCATCACACGAGACCATATACAAATTACTGCACAATATCTCAAAAGGTTTCCTGGGGACGAGGTAGAAAGTGCAAGTTTCTAAAACCTGTGCATTCAAAGATCACCCTCGTCCCTATACACAGCTTTTCTCCACATTCTGGCAGTAAGGCCAGTAGGCCCTTTTATCGGAGCAACGGAGTCTATAAATACATCGCCCATTGACATCCCCGGCTTGTTAGCATGGTTATTCTGCATTGATAGTCGTCATATTATATACATCTAAACTGCACGGTACGACCACGAGGAATGTGAAGTGTTCGGATGTTTTGTGATATTGTAGCCTATGCCTGCTGGTATGTGACAGTAACACGCCTGTGTTGAAGTGTTATTTTCGCCCCGGGAGTTTCTCGTCTTTTGTAAGCTCCTTCAACATGTTAATCAAAACAGTGTTTCCGGTACGCCACCTAGGCCCAGGCCTAGGGCTGTTGGCCAACGGATAATCATCGTTATTTCGGCATGCACTCTTTTGTCGGTCCAATTGTCCACTGCCCAATCGAAGTGAACGAACAATGACGCAGCCCACGTTGGACACTTTCTTTCGAAAGGTACTTTGTACATATGTAGCCAACCTCTTGGGACGAGGTGCGAATTAGAAAAACCATGTTTTTTTTAAAAACCAGGTTTTCTTTAAAAAACATGTTTTTCCTCTGAAAAAACCATGTTTTTTTGTAAAAAAACATGTTTTTCTCTAAAAACTATGTCTTTTATGAAAAACCATGTTTTTTACCATAAAAACCATGTTTTAACAATCCAATCAAAAAACCATATTTTTCACTAGAAAAAAACATAGTTTTTCGTTGAAATTACCATGTTTTTCATCAAAGGAGTGGAAAAACCATGTATTTTGCAAGAACAACCAAGTTTTTTATAAAAAACCATGTTCTTAGATAAAAGAACCATGTTTTTTAACATAAAAACCAGGTTTTTTATTAAAAAACCTGGTTTTTCTAATAAATGGACAAACGGCTTGCCATACATGTATATCCTCGTTAGATGCACCTGATAAAAATTTGCAGACAATCCAGTTACAGTTCAGGAGTTACTGGACTTTGAGCTTTGGTTTTGGCCATCTGGTGGCCAAGCGGAGAATTGAATCGGACCGAAAAGTGGTGTCATAGGTCATCTGACATAGGGGTGTATATGTACCAAGTTTCAAGTCAATAGCCCAAGCAGTTACGAAACGCACCACCAAATAACTAAATTTTGAACTTTGATCTCTGTGACCTTGAAAAGTCGGTCAAATCAAAAACCTCTTACTTATGTCATGCATCCTCATTAGAAGCACCAATGATAAAAATTTGGAGAGGATCCACTCATTAGTTCATGAGTTATTGCACATTTTGTGTTTTTGGTTTCCGCCACCTGGTGGCCAAGCTAAGAGTCAAATCGGACCGAAACTTGGTGTCATAGGTCATGTGACCTAGGGGTATATATGTACCAAGTTTCATCTCAATAGCTCCAGTGGTTACGAAACGTGCCCTGCTAACGGAACACGACGGACGGCGGACGCAGACCCACGACAAGAGCTCACCCCAGGTGAGCTAAAAATGGAGTCTTTCTGCTGGCTGAGGCTGTCGGCATCTGAAACAACAGGGAAGACATGACTGCACATATAGCTTGGCAAATGGGTGAATTTGATTCCAAGTATCTTTATTTTATGTGTATTTTATGTGTATTTTAATACCAGACTGCAGACTAGCAACACCTCTTGGAATCATTTTGAATCATCAGATGAGCAGATCGATGAGGCATGACAGCTATACAGACGACCCGAAATTAAAATTTTGGTAATGTGACCTACTTTTCAAACAATGTTGTTTAAGAGAACTTTTTTTGGTCAAACTTTGCCACTCTACAGGTACTCTTTCGCACACTGCACATTGGCCTACTTCCAACTTCAACAATCACTGGGTCTTTTTACTACTGTAGCAAACCATAGATCTAGCCTACCTTCCTCACAAAATCTGAAAATATTAGCTCTTGGCATCAATTTCTCAATGACATGAATGAATTAGGGCGCTGATTAGGCCCTAATAAATTTGGTGAGATTCCAACCATGGATTCTAACAAAAGCTGGGCATCCAATTTCCGCTGGAATCATTTCTCCGACACGGCCTTTAGCCTTGAGTCTACATAGGCCTAGGCCTAATTGGAAGCTGATTTCAAAGACAGGATTAGCCTAGCGACTGCAGCACATGCACAATACGCCTACACTACAGTGGTCAGTGCACGCATGCACGACTACATGCACTGCTGATTTCTGAGCACGGGCAGTTTTGGGGGACCATCAGAATAGGCCCAACCATTGATTGTCAATACACATGTTGTCGGCAGCTGGATGATTTGAAGCAAAAGTATATGCCTTAAATATACCCGAAATTCGATGGTAAACTGGTCAAAATTCACGACGGAGAGTTGGAAATTTACTCACGTCGTCAGAGCTTCCACGACGTATTACAGTCCGCCGCAACCTTCTCCACGAGGAGGAATCCCCACCAATTGATGACGTAGGACGCAGAAATGGGATCACGACGGGGACGGATAAATGACGAGTCGTCAGCGTTGGGTCAGTCAACTTTAAAAACACCCCTACCGCATCGAGATTTGCTGCACATGTGCGCCTAGCTTAAAGCGGGTGATCCACTGTTGCGATTTTGACTTGAGACGGGGTTGCGCTCCCTTGCGATTACCTTATAAGGACTTCCGATTGCCATATAAGGTAATCGCAAGGGAACGCAACCCCGTCTGAAGCCAAAATCGCAAGAGTGGATCACCCGCTTTACACCACCGCAGTCGATCAGGTGTTGCCGCATTATCGCCGGCAGGATTGCGGCAAAATTCCCTAGCGGCGATGGAAATCCTTGCCGGCGGTGGATTGCGGTGGTATCAAACATATTTGATTTTGTCGCAGACCGCAAGCTCGCCGTAGGCCGCGCTTCAGTTTGTTATCCAATCATATCAAGCAATTTCCACGTGACTTCATTATGGCGCGCACTAATATGGCACGGGGGAAAGCCAATGCTTTTGTTGCTTTTGCTGAAGATGAGTGACCAAAGGAAAAGGTTGCATTCAAATTTCTTCTCGTATGGAACATGCGTAAATCGCAACGGTGGATCAGGTTCCGTACGTGCGATTGTTTGCGGTGGTAGTTGTCGCAACCCAAAGCAAACCTGCCGGCGATGCATCACCGGTGTGCCGCCGGTTTCCGGAGGCACGCCTGCTGTGCAATTTAGACTGCAATGTAATCGCGACAGTGGATTCCCCGCTTTAATGACAGCATTCAAAATTATGACTGGGACGCCATTTTGTCTTAATTACTCACAGATTCTCGGAAACTCTTTATCAAATTTTTGAAACTAACATCCCCATAGGAATAAAACTGTTAGACCAAATGACATGCCTTGGTTTAACAGCGATGTGCTATCAACAAACGGAACAAACTGCACAGGAAACTAACCCGCAACAATGGAGAACTTTCAGAACTACAAACTCAAGCAGTTTTGGCCACTGACCTTGTGGCACAAGCCAAAGTGCACTACCGTGGAAATCTTCGTGAGTAGTCACTCAGTGTAACTGCTTCGGGATCAAAAGATTACTGGCTTCTTATAAGAAAACTCCTGGGTAAAGAGTTTAGTGGTGGTATTCCAACACTTGAACTAAATGATGACATCGCAATTGAAGAAAACGATAAGGCACACGCTTTTTTCTAAGCGGATTTATTGATAAGTTTCACCACAAATGATGATACTACCTGAGTACTACCTACACTTCCTCTTAAAGCCGAACTGCATGAACAAAAAGCACCCATGCGACGAGCAAGAGAATTGCAAACGCCCTGCAAACACCTCAGACGAAGGATCAGAACACGATAGACCCAACGAGGCCAGGAGGGCGCCACCTTATTTGTCTTCGGGCGAGCTGTCAACATCTCCGGATAACTCCTACACTACTCAAAGAAAAAAAATTATAGTCAATTCGGTGACCCAAAGGGGACACGGTGGAGCAAAGATAACAGGGCGCGGGTTCGATTCCCAGCTGGTCGAACTTTTTTCTTTCAAAAAAAGTGTTCAGCAGGAGCTCAGCAGAGTATGTCGACACCTTGACAGCTCGAGGACAAATAAGGTGGCGCCCTCCTGAAATCGTGGGGTATATCATGTTCTGAGCCTTCTTTTGAGGTGTTTGCAGGGCGTTAGCATTTCTCTTCCTCGTCGCATGGGGGTTTTCGTTCATCCAGTTCAGCTTGAATGTAACATCCTTTCTAGAAACGGTCGTAATTTTAGAAACTCCGTCGTAATTTTATTGTGCAAAAATAAATTGGCTACAACAAAATCAAATTTACCCAGCATACCAAAAAAATTTAAATGGGCTAGGAATGATCTCCTATTCAAGGTCTACCGATATATAAGCATTCGCGCCCAAATGTGAGCGAGTGGGCGACTTTGTGGTTAGTACGGCTCGATGAATATGACAACCCACACGTCGTCAAGCCTGCGGTTTTCCGGATTATACAGTCATCTAGGTTGTCCCTAAATTCATTCAATGACATTTCTTGCCTCACCGCATTCAGAAAATCTACGTGCATTCAAAAACGTTTTGGCGGACGATATTCCGAGCTTCAATAATTTTTTCAATCGCTTATAATCAAAGACCAGGAACCGCCCAACGTAGGTTTTCTACATATGAATACTACTCATGTTATGAATTATTAGAGGGTGTCTTCAGTAAAAATGCTCTCATTTCTACACCTTTTGAGATATTTCGAAAATTCTTTTTGCATCAGATACCTTTCATCAGTACGGAGCGCTACAGAGGGACTTTTGAAACAGATGATTTTCCGCAAATATATCACAAAAAAATCATTTTTCGTACTATTTTTGGCGATAAATTATCCAGTTAAAGCTAGAAGAGGATGAAATTTGAGAAATCCACCTGTGCAGCCCTTGGGGGCAAGTTTGATACACCGTGTATCCAAAGGCTGGCCTCCTAATAGCATGGAAATGGCGTAAAATCTAGTGTAAAAAGGGTAGTAATTTCCCATTACCTTCGATTTATTGATTTCCATGATCCCAAAATTTTCGCTTATGTATCGGTAGACCTTAAGGTACTGCCTTGTCCCTCCAGATCTCTATCCTTCGGATTAAACTATCTAGTTCGTAGGCCTACTTGGGAATGGGTTCTGCCGCGACGCCCATTAGTACATAGACAATCGATGGTTATTCTAGAGAAATCAAAAATTTTATTACATGTGAAGACTACCTTACATACTATTATCTATATCCAATGGCTGGTATTCCTAAGTTAGCACATGCTTTTACTTAAGATTTCCAGAGCGAGGTCAATGGAAATGTACTGCAAAACTTGAAGTAAAAGTATTTGCTACCTTTTATGAATATCAGCCATTGTGTAGCGCACTAGCACTTGCACACTATTAAGCACCAGTTCATTCTTGCCAACACAAAAGTTGTAAACAGGGCCTGAAATGCCGGCAATGGCTTTGGCCTTCAAATTTGAATGTGCAGATTTCAAAATAAATTCCATCAGGCTGACTTTACATCTGAGGACACGCGACGCGAACACGCAGGCGAACAAAGGTTTCATGGCTGGGGATGAATCCTTTGTGAAGCTATTGTTCGCCTGCGTGTTATCCGATGTACGTGTAAAGTCAGCTGGCTAAAAATGGCACTAAACTCAACTCTTTTGTCTTCTTTTTCAGCGGACAAAACAGATTTCTTACTTCAAAATGGAGGACAACAAGAAATATAAAGATAGTCCTGTGTTGGCTTGCTGACAGTCCATGCCTACTGAATCAAATAGTTTCAGTCCACGAACATGTAGGCCTATATCATGGTTGTCAGTCTTGACAGTAGCTACTGATAACTTACTGAGTACCAAGCCCAAGCTTATGGCATCTTCAAGGTTGCTCAAAGAGAGTGGCCATAATTTTCTTGTCAACCCTTTACAACCCTTTTGTCTTTTTACTTGATTCACAGAAATTATAAAAGTGTGGCGGTCTGCTTGTTATTTTCCAAAGGTATGTGCTTCGCATAAAATAAAACTATGGGAAGCCAAAGCGGAATTTGTTCAAGACTGTGAAATTCTTGTAAAGAATTCAATAATTCATTCAAGAATTAAAATTCTCATGCAGGTGTGACAGGGATCAAAGTCCCCCTGGTCTTATTTTCCAGTGAGGGATTAGAATATATGGTTATAGAGAGCATGACCATTCGAATAATTATAACCTCACAATAGCGGGCTATTGTTTGGCGGACTTGCATTTCCAGGACGTTGTTTCGTGTCACACCTGTATATGATTTTTAAAGTTCTTCAGCACTGAATAAAATATTGTCAATCTTGAATAAAATACATTATATTGTCAACCTTGAATAAAATATTGTCAGCTTTTAAGAAAATATTGTCAACCTTGAAGTATTGTCAAACTCGAAGACAATATTGTCAAACTTGAAGAAAATAGTGTCAACCTTGAAGAAAATATTGTCAAACCTGAAGACAAAATTGTCGAACTCGAAGAAAATATTGTCCACCTTGAAGTAAATATTGTCAACCTTGAAGAAAACATTGTCAACCTTAAATAAAAAAAATTAAATTCTTTTATGAACACTTTCAGATCTTGAATTCCGGTATCGGTATATAAATCAGAATGTTGGGTAAAGAAAATCTTTCAAATCTTGGATACATTTTTTTCAACCTTGAATATNGTACTCATATTGAGTAGAAAGGTACTTATAGCGAGTAGAAAGATACTCATATCGAGTAGTAAGGAACTCCAAATGCAGCTCCTTGGCCCGATGAGTACCCTATTAGTACCCAATTAGTACCGTTCTACTCATCTCACGGACAAAATGACTGATGAGTAGCCCAAAGTACTCAACATGAGCCGAAATTTTTTTTCAGTGTAGTACGCATCGGCATCTACAAGAACCCAACCACATGATGCGCTGGAGCATTCAACTTGTGCAGTGCATCACCTACACATCAGTAAGCATAATGGCTATCAGGCATGTTAGGCTTGACCAGAATCTTTCATAACCATTGAAGTCTACAGCGCACCGCAGCGGCGACTGATTGAATTCAGTCTTGGAGTGTACATTGCAGAAGTTGCCGGCGGCAGCCAACTGTTTTTTTTCAGTGACGACTTAGAGTTGGAAATTAAGAGGGATTTGTGTTACTTGGGACCGGACGTCGAGTGTGGAGTTAAGGCCAATTCATACTTTGCGTTTTGCAGAACAGAGGACACCAAGCAGAAAAGCCTATTTACGCTGTCATGAATGAATTCAGACCCTACAACCCATTATGGGGCCTCAATTGCATATTATGATGATCTGTAATAACCCCCCACCAAAATTGGGTCAGAACCAGTTAACTATGTACTCACTGTATGTATGTTTTCAACCTTGCACCAACCATGTTCGACCTTGAATGATATATCGGCACGCCCAAGTACCTAGAGAACGAGGAACACCAAAGTGAAAATTCTCCGGTCAACATAATAATCCTCAGAATGTAGCTGGATAGTTGCAGGAGCTGAAGTACAGTTTGATGAACGTCATAGTCAAAATTAACCTTTATGTATACATCCTCAGAATGTGGGTGGACAGTTTCAAGGGTTGAAGGCAGTTTGATAAACGTTATAGACAAAATTAACCAATCTGTCCTCAGAATGTGGGTGACAGTTTCGGGAGTTGAAAAAATGCAGTTTGATATACGTCATAGTCAAAGTTCATCTACATGTATCTAGGCAATATTCCTCAGAATTTGGATGCAAGGTACTGACGTAGACTTTCCATCTAAACTATAGTCCTAAGAACTAGGTGTATAATTGATGGGAAAACGTCGTAGTCCGAAATAAATGAATTCATCCTCAGAAGTTATGTGGATAGTTTCATTGCAAGACAGACAAACGTAGTGAGGACCATGAGCTCGTTTCGGAGCAGAAATACAGGTTCGCCTCCATTGCAACCTTTGCATTCTTCTTCTTCGCACTTGCCATCTGTAATTTTCACCATGCGACGTACTCGGGATAAGGTGGAAAACTCGCACTTCCATCCCTTAATGGGAGTTCCATCTGCAATCCATTTATCTATACATTTCACCAGCTGGTTTCTCTCCGCAGGATTTACATATTCATCATCGTTCTCATAATAAGATCGGTCCATGTACGACATTTCTGTGTTGAAGGTGATTGACCTGAAACTCAGTCCTTGGTTCCTAAAACAGTGTCCAGAAGCGACTAAGAGATTGTCCTTCTCTGGACAGTGTCCGTATATGAACTTGTAACCACCCGCGTGATACGTCTGACGATCACAATCAGCAGCATGGTTAGTCGCATCATTAGTTGTGACAAAATGGAATATGCCCCCTTGATGCTCCACATCGTTGCCGTTCCTTTTGTACAAAGTGAAACCGGTATATTGCTCATTTATATTGATTCTCGCAGTCTTTTCATGTGGTGTAAAGTGACATACCTTTTTATCCTTGATAGTGAAACAATCAGTTGAAGTTTCGCGATCGAAGAAAATGTGTCGTTTTTTCCGGGATTCGGAAGCAGAATTGCTGACATCTTTGCCGCTTAACTCCAACGCCATCACAAAACCCAAGAAGCTCACTACCAGATATAATTTCACCAACCACAGGCGTGCCATGTTGACCATTCTTCTTCTTGTCCCACTACAGATATGGGAACTTTTTCCTCAGTCATATCATTATATCATGTAGTTCTGATATAGGCCACTGATTTATAAAAACTTCTTTAGAAATTCTCTCTAGGATACGAAGAAATGAGAAATACAACATTATCATAGAATTTCGATGTACAATTCGAGTGAGAAAAAAATAAACACTATTATAGTATGCTAATACATGTAGGAGCTATTATAGTATGCATTATCCGGTTGGCTGACGAACGCCGATCCGGCATTGAATATCCATTTTTAGGGGGTCATACATGTTTCTCGGTACCTATGCGTCCCGGTACCTATGTTTCCCGGTACCTCTGTGACCCGGTACCCATGTTCGCCCAAGGTCTACCGATACATAAGCGAAAATATTTGGTTAATGGAAATCAATGCTGCATAAGTCGAGGGCATTGGGAAATATCGTGGTATTCTTGCAATTCTACATGATGAATCTATACCTCTTATCTGTCGATTCATGTAAAAAGTAAGAGGCCATTCACAATTTTCAACATTTTCACAGGCGTACAAAACACACTCTTTTTGGAGACCTCCCGCCCCCCCCCCCAAAAGCGTACAGAAAATGTTGATTTTCACGAAAGCTGTTCGACCACAGAATTCACCAGAACGGGCTTCCGCTGACGCCACTGTTCCTGGCTCTTTTCAACAGCAGCAGATCATTTTTAAGGGAAGGGATACCTAACAGATCAGCACAGGACTAGTGGCGGTTTTAGAACTAATCTATTGTGCGGCAGCTCATTAAAGCACCCCGTCACCTGATCTCAATGCCCATTACCATGATTACTACAACCCATTCCTCGAGGAAAGAATGTTTAGGCGTTGTTGGCCGTTCGATTGAGGCATGTGAAACTGATTGCAGACAAATAGAAACTGCGCCTCATATACATTGATCGACTGAGCAGGAATCACACGCTTTTTCTGTGATTTTCGGTTTTGTTTTGCACTTATTAACTGTTTGATGATTTATATGACGTATCGGTTTTACCTGTTAGTAAACTTAGCCTCCAAGTTGCCTATAGAGAGATTTTGATGATATCCGAGTGAAATCTTCACGTGTTCCAGAAAATGTGAATCAGGGCATTTTCAGACCGTAATTAGTTCATAACGGGTAACTGAAACAATGTTTTTGAGAAAACTCCCTATAGGCACCTGACGACTGCCTGTCTTTTGGTAATGGTATACTAGTAATCCGTAACAGCTCAGTCGGTACCCAAGAGTCAGAATTTCGCCCCGAGGATGAAATATTAGGGTCTAATTAAAACATGTAAAAGCTAATTAATACCATTACTACTTACCCAAATTCACATCTTTTTATCAGAATGTACGGGGGAGAGTTTATACTTAAAGCTGACGTGAATGAACAAAACTGGAGATTCCAGCTTTGAAAAAGACCACCACGACGCGGTGGTGGTCAAGAGAAATACAAACGACCATAAGGCACTTTCAGAGCACCTCCAGAACATGATAGACTACCAGCATATTTGGTGGCGCCACTGTATTCGCCATGAGTCGGTCAATGGAGTAACATCGAGAGATGGCGTCCCAATGACGTCAGCAGGTCGAAGGCGTTATGTTCTTTCGGAACCAGAGAGGAAAGTTGATCACCATTCTATAGTATTCACTTCTGGTTGATATTTATGGTGTGATCCAAGCACCAATTGAAAACATTTATGCATTCAAAACCAATACAACACTCATTTGACGTACATCAACGTCATCAGATATCATTACATATACGATGTAGTGGGGTTCACCATGTCATCCCGTAGGAATTTAATGCCCAAATTGAGATAAGGGTATTTTTTGCTTTGGTTGGCCACAAGGTTCATGAAAATGGACGGTAACAATTTTTCTGACCCCCCTAAGGAGGTCAATTAACCCCTTTTTGCCCTTAACCCCCCTTATTCAGAAATCGTCATATCTCTGGAACGGCAGCATGTATTGAGATGATCTAAAGATGTAAACCCATGTTTTTTAGGATGCCTGATTGATTAAGATATGATTCAAGGTCATCAGGGGTGAAGGTCATGCTTAAAGGTCAAGGTCATATGACTGTGAAATAGAAATTGGCATATATTTGCAATGGATGAGTAAATCTGTGATATATAATTGTTTGAGCCAGTACCCCTACTTCAATTGGTTTTGACAGGTCAGCTTTAAGTGAATTTTGTTGTGGTTAGCCAGGTCAGCTTTAGGGGACCCTCTTCATATTACTAATACCCTTTTGTTACATGAATGTGAGAACAATTGAAAGTTTGGAATTATGAACCTCTGTATTGTAATATGGGTGGGTGCCTCTTGAAGTTGACTTTTATTGTGCGTATGTGTATAGGTTTTTTTAGTCTTGTGCAAGAAGTTGATAGAAGAAGAAGTTTTTTTGATGTGGAAAAGTTCGAGGAATAAAGTCAGTTGTAATTGAGAAGAAGTTCGTTTTTTGATGAGATTTACAGTCCTCAACCCCAAACAATAATAGAGTAAATAGACATTGTAATGGTGCCGAGTTAATATAGATATGCTTTAAGGTTATTGGGGTCAAGGTCACACCCGTAGGTCAAGGTCAAACTCTGAAAATGGTGATTATAATGGTGCGGTGTGGATGTTCAATGATCGGTATTTAGGAACTATTTTTTTCCAGACTAGACGTTCACATTGGTGAAATGACTGGTAATGTACATGAATGAGGGGGTCAAGGTCAGTCACTTAGGTCAAGGTCATTTCCTAAAATGACATTTTAGGCCAGGCGGACATTTGAGCAGAACTCAATGTGGTAGGGATGTTTTTAAAGTCGACTGACCGAACGCTGTCGACTCATCATTCAACCGGGTCCGTCGATTTTAAAACACCCCTACCGCACTGAGTTTTGCGCAAATGCGCGCCTGGCCTTAGTGTCATTTGCTTCTCTTTTCAGTATATGCTTCATCAGTGTCTGAGAACACTTCACTGACGTGTGTACAAATTTCAGGGAAGAAAATTCTGCAGGTCACCTTGTAGCAAATCCTGGTATCGATATGATATTGCCTATCAGGAAATACGTTTCAAAACGTGTTAAACTTGGTTCAATAGATTTCAAACCTGTGGCTGAATACATGGCTAGTTTATCTGAAGGAGATTTGAATCCCTTCAGGTATCATTCACACAGCCGTAATAAGTTGTTAACAAACAATTGACTTACGTTCTCCAAATGGTGGAACGTAAAGATGAACAGCCATCTGCTAGTTCATCAGATTGCAGCCATCCTCAGCGCATTTCTGGATTAAACCGAAGAACAAAATGTGTCTTTTCCCCGGGTGTCCCTATAAGGCCAAGGAAGGCCTTACGTGGTGAAGACCTTGTCAACAGAGGGAAAAACGTGGCTGGTCATCAAACAAACAAAAATCTCTATATGATGACTTTCACAAGAGAATGAGGATGAGACCAAAGTGGACCTGTCTGGTACTGAGGTCCATTTTAGTCTCAAGGGATCGCGTAGCGTTTTTTACACAGCTGGAATGATAGCACTTTTCTTGTGCCGACGCATCACCTGGTTCATATAATTGGATATACATGTAACTCTGAAACGGTTGTCATTTGTTCTCTGTTTGATGTCCGGCAATGTTTGTCCTCTGTTGTCGGTTTTCCTTACCCTAATAAGGCCACGGGAAAAAGACACATATTTTGTTCCTTGGTGGCCTTATTACGGTAGGATAATGAAAAATTCCACAAATGCGCTGAGGATGGCTATAATCATCTCAGTGAACTAGCCTTCCGTTCCACAACCATGTTATTTGGAGAATGTGACTGTTTCACTGTCCCTTGAGTCTATTGTTCATCTACAACTTTTTATGACAGTTTGAATGATACCCGAAGGGATTCAAATCTGCCTGAAATGAACAAGCCATTTGTTCCGCCAAAGGTTTAAAATGACTTTTCTTCCCTGCAAATAACACACGTCAGTGAAATGTTCTCAGCCATATGAATGACGCAGATCAGTTTGCCGATCTGTACAATCCACATTGTTGAAGCCTATCCTGAAAAGAGAAGCAAATTATTAACACTTACATATAATGTATCCCCGTATTTTCGCTGGCCACGAAAATCGTTTATTTACATTTTGTTTGTTTGTATCCAGTCTTTCTTTGTCTCATGAGTAATTTGTTGGCGGCATACCCCTCTAGAAATTCTTTTGATACCGAAAGCATTCAATTTTGTTGGATGGCATGTCCCAAATGTCCAAAATAACATATAAACATCATTGTTTACGAACAAAAAAGCATTGAATGCAAATGATATGATACAATGTCATTAAGAATGTCTAAAGGTATGACCTTGACCAATGAACTGGTGGCCATGACTATTGGAAAAATAAACATTTTGGAGGACAGAACATCCTGAAAACATTCTCAGTTCATCAAAAAGTAAGGTGGCATTGCAGGTACTAGTATCTTCTATCAAAACCCCTGAAAAAAAGAAATATGTCATTTTAGGATATGACCTTGACCTTATTGACTGACCTTGACCCCCTCATTCATGTAGATTACCAGTCATTTCACCAATGTGAACGCCTAGTCTGGAAAAAAATTAGTTCCTAAATAACGATCATTGAACATCACACTGCACCATTATAATCACCATTTTCAGAGTTTGGCCTTGACCTACAGGTGTGACCTTGACCCCAATAACCTTAAAGCATACCTATATTAACTCAGCATCCATTACAATGTCTATTTACTCAATTATATAGCAAAGATTTGCTCATCCATTGCAAATATATGCCAATTTCTATTTCACAGTCATATGACCTTGACCTTTAAGCATGACCTTCACCCCTGATGANGGCAAGGTCAAAAAGGGGTCAATAGGAGCTGTCAGCGAGTTGACCAGTAGGTGTCACTAGGGCCCAATTCAATGCATCTAGCGGACCCAGTCATTATCGATCGAGCAGCGATCATAATAGATTTCCTGTACATTTGGTCCGCTAAGACTGTGCTGCCATCTGTTAGCAATATGCGCGGCTGACTGCTCCTATTGACCCCCTTAGGGTGGTCAGAAAAATTGTTACCGTCCATTGAACCTTGTGTCCAACAGAAGCAAAAAATACCAATATCTCAATTTGGGCATTAAATTCCTACGGGAGCCAAAATTATGACACGGTGAACCCCACTAATGAAAAAAACCTAATACATCAAAAATACTATGGCAGGTCCAGTGCGCAGAAAACGGACGAACGCAAACCATAACAAGGAGTCACATGAATAAAGACAAGCAAATGGTTTTACTTTAATTGCAAAATTCAAGTAAACGCATTTGCTAGTCTTTATTCATATGACCCAAGAAGTATGAGTGGGTGTATACATACTTAATACCCAGGGGATGTTATACACTGGACGAAGTGGCATGGAAATGGAGCCTATTAGTGTTTGCGCATTCATTATTACATGTAATTCAGGAGGTCTTTATGCGAAATATTTCGCCATGCAACAAAAAGATGGATGCAAACCCAATGTCAACTGAAAATTGAGATCTTCAATATGAATGTCCTTCGTTGACTCGAACAAAGCTGATGAAACCTTGTCGCGGTAACATAGGCCTATAATATTCCAAAACTTTTCTTCACTCGATCAAGGCGAAATTCCCGCGTCCACTCCAGCATATACTCTAGATTCGTTCTTCTAAGGTTACTTCAGATGTTCATGCTGTAGGTTTAGGCCTAGCCCACAATATAGACCATACAAAGAATTTATTGATTCTATTCAACATAAATGACGAATGAGTGAGTCTTGCGTTACTTCATAAAGGAATCAACCATAAAGGTTCAACTGACAAATTTAGCATTTTATCAATGTGGACAATATCCCTTTAAAACCCAACAGATTTGCATTCTGACGTTACCATGTGATAGGCAAGACCCTTCTGCACATTCACTGCAAATTTTGTTGAATTCCGACTAGTTGATCTTATGATACAAAAGGTCTGAATTAATGAGAACCCCACGAACGATGTGTGTTCAGGGTCATCGGTGTACATTTAAAGAGGCTGACGTACATTTGTACATGGAACACTAATTGTGCTGAAAATAGACAGTTATCGTCAGAAATAGAATTCAAAGCATCATGTTGGCAGGTTCATGTACCTCTTCACCACAAAAAAAGTTGAAGCTCGTGCCTATTACGTAAAGCCAAAACTCAGGCAGTGAGAGACATCTGGTGGCAACACAGGAACTGTATCCCTCAGTAAGCTCATCGTTCGCAGTTAAACCTTTATGGTTGATTCCTTTATGGTTACTTGCACTGGGCCGCCAAGACTGCTTTGTTGGTAGGCACTATTAAGGTCTTGCGATACATATGCGAAAATTTTGGGATCCTGGAAATCAATGCTGCATAAGTCGAGGGCGTCGGGAAATATCGTACTATTCTTGCCTTTCTATGATGAATCTATCCCTTATCTGTCGATTTATGTAAAAAGCAACATGATAGTAAGTACAGTACACTAATTAACGAAGGTTAATTACTACCCTATATTTTTTCACTAGATTTGACGCCATTTGCATCATATTAGGAGTGAGAGGCCAACTTTTGGACACATGATGTATCAAAGTTGCCCCGATAGCTGCACAGAGGGATTTCTCAAAATTCATCCTCTGTTAGCTTTAATTGACTAATTAGTCGCCCAAAATGGTGCAAAAATGATTTTTTGCAATATCTTTGCGGAAAATTATTAATTTCAAAAATCCCTCTGTACAGCCCTCCGTGCTGATGAAAGGTATCCGATGCAAAAAGAATTTTCGAAATATCTCGCAAGGTGTAGAAATGAGAGCAGTTTTAGTGAAGACACCCTCTGACAATACATGACACGAGTAGTATTCATATGTAAATAACCCACGTTGGGCTGCTCCTGACCTCTTCTGATTATAAGCTATTGAAAAATTTATTGAAGCTCAGGGAACCTCTTCGCCCAATACGTTTTTGAATCCATGTAGGTTTTCTGCATGCAGTGAGGTAAGAAATGTCATTGAATAAATTCAGGAACAACCTATAATCCGGGAAACCACAGACCTGACGACATGCGGGTTGTTATATTCATCGAACCGTACTAACCACAAAGTCGCCAAGTCGCTCACATTTGGGCGCGAAAGCATATGTATCGGGAGACCTTAAAAGAGTGTCTGTTACAATCACTATTCCCTTATGAAGATAACGATGTCAATAACCTGTGGTCGGATAAATCAGTCTTCAATAGCCCTTTCCCTCCTCGCCTGTCAGTCACATTGAACAGCTCTTTATTTTGCCATGCATATTCAGTAGGGTAGGCGGTCATATGGGTGTTCAGTGAAGTAACCTTAGAAGAACGAATCTAGAGTATGTACGTACATGTACATGTATGCCTACCTGTATTTGTGAACCAGGGCTCTAATTACGACATGTAACAAAACACTTATTGAATGAAATAAAGTCGAAATGTGAGAATTCAATACGAATGGCCTTCGTTGATTCGAACGGGTTGATCAAATAACCGCGCCATTGTAACAAATTTGAAGCACGTTCGTTGTTCTGATTTTGAGCTTGACACGACTCCAGCCTTCACCCTCCCCCCACTGGGCCTACGTGATAAGACAAAGACACACAGAGTTCTTGCTTCGCATCTTGTTCACGACTCAGAGGGGCATCGCGAGCTTGTCAGTCGCCAGCTCTAGGTAGACCACACCGGCTTCAAGCAGTCGACCGACGGCGTGAAAATCGTCCTCTGCGTGTCGCCATAAAACGGTAGTTCGCATAAAGGGTTCACAGACAATGCCGTCCATGGAATCATCGGTCACAGTGCCGCCCGAGGCACACCCCGGCCTACAGCTGGCCTATCACATCATCACGCGGTATTCATGGATATTCCCAGTGACAGTTGGGGGACCGGGGAACATTATCTCGGCCATGGTGGCCAACAGAGGAAACAACAAAAATCTCACGCCGTGTATCTACATGACGGCCTTAGCTGTCGCCGACACGGCATACCTTGTTCAACAACCGTGGACAATGCTGCTGCTTTATACGGAACTTGGAGATTCTGTCCAAGGGCCACTGAGAGAATTTCTTTTAAAGTAAGTTTGCTATTGGTCTTCTTGCCCCCTATACAATGTATCTCATCCTTGGGGTAAAATCTCCTCCAAGTCAGCTTCATCTATCGTCGTCGCTGTATCCTATGCAAAGTCTGGCGACAATGAATAGTCTTCAGGTTAGTACGGCGACCGTCAGTGTCGTCAGAAAGAGCTGAATTGAAAATCGTTTTCGTCTGTAAGCTCCGTGTTACCAAAGTTTTTGATGAACTCGAGACGAGGCCGAGAAGCCGGCAGCCTGCTCGTCCTTTGCTTGTACTCGATCTGCCGCCATCTTGAACAAATCCTGTCATCTGAAGAACCAAGCAGCATCGGATTTCCGCGCAGCTGTACGAAAAAAATGCTTCGTTTTTCCATTTTCAGACTCGAATGGTGTGTAAATTACACCTTTGGTATGCTCTCCAGCCTGTACTTGGCGGAGATGTCCATTGACAGAGTAATAGCCATACGGTTTCCGATGGCCGTCTCAAGATTGTGCACGCCGACTCAAGCCAAGGTCACTATCACCATCACGGCTGCTATCATAATATTCCTGAATCTATTTACATTTTGGAACCACGTTTATCTGAAGGATCCAGTCACAGGTGAAGACAACATACGTGTAGCTGTCACTGCCTTTGGTCCGTGCGATGTCACATAGCCTAACCAGTGGACTCTGCATAAATTCTGCCTTCTTTGTCGTTTGTGTTTCTGTTTTCTCTAGGTATCGAAGTTGTTTACGTTTCCATCCCCGGCCATCCCGAGCTAGAACTACTCACCACGTCTCTCAGCATGCTCATAGGGAGTGCAATACCCTTTGTTGTTATCGCTACAAGCAACTTGATCATTATCGTTACAGTCAAAACCGCCTCGAAAAAACGGGAGATGTTGAGCGGTAACAAAGCGGACGGAAACAAGAACACACACATGACGCGCATGCTCATTTTGGTCAGCATCGCATATGCCGTGACGTCACTTCCGTACCGACTGTATTATTTGTTATCAGATATTCCTGAAATCTCTCGTTACTATGATATGAAAGATACTTACTGGAACCTGCGTTATAATGTTCAGGTATGGGTTGTGTTTGAGTTGTGGTGTTGGAATTATGCAGTGAATTTTTATCTTTATTGTATTGGTGGTGGCGAGAAGTATAGGCGAGATACGAAAGAGGTATTAGCAGTTTTGTTTACATGCAGCAACAAACAAAAATAACAGCGTTGCTGTACGTGTACCAGCTCAAATTCCCAACTGGTTGTGTTGCCAACGCATGAGTGACAAATTGAACAATAGAAAATTCTTTTGCATTGGCCGTTTGCTCAGCAGGTAGCTCACCGAAAAATACGCGCACACGCGAGCTTTTTGCCTCGCGAGAGGCAAAAAACTCACCGAAATTACGCGCACACGCGAGCTATCTGTTGAGCAAAAAGTCTATTAAAAAGGTGCACTGTTGTATCTCGTTTCGCCTGTCTCATCCACTTGAGTTGGCAGGTCATAATCAGCTGAGCGCAGGGCCCATGGGCCTCTTGTTTAAACGATAGTTAAGGTAAACCTCGGTTTAACCATCGGCTTTTCTGACAAACCGTGAATTAACCAAAGTAAACATTTTGACTTTTAGAATGTTTGGCTATCAACGATTCCTAAAATCGAAAAATTCACTTCGATTAACAAACAGTTTGTCCACTGAGGGTTAGTGAAACCCGATGGTTATCTTATTCATTTAAAAAATCGGCCATTGGTCTTTCGAGAATTCAGTTCAATGGGGATCATAACGATAGAGGTTAGTCCTAATCAATGGACACCTTTTGTATAATTTGATCAGGATCTGGATGTCCCTTTCATTTCAATAGTTTTAACCACCTATTGAGGCAGTGGATTATGGGCCGCACTGTGCAGCTGCTTAGTCCGGAAAATGCATTGTTGGGGGACATATAGGGGGCGGCGCATTAGATTCCATTGTACTGGTGTTAAATCTGTGTTCACCCTGATTGTTTTGCAAACAGAGGTAGTTAGATCGACACATTCCTCGGTGTGCTTGTATTGTCAAGTTGCAGCTTATTCCGTCAGACAATAGAAGGGGAACATTCATAGATCTATGGGAATATTCAAACATGTTACACAAGTGTGACGTTTTTCAGTGTGGTCATTTTTCTGTGTGATTCCCATTCTTCGGGACAGACTGGGAAACGGACTGACTGTTTCTCTGTGTGTCAGCCATTGTCAAGTCGCCGCTTATTCTGTCAATCTATTGTAATGTCACACTGGCACACGGACGTCAGCGAAAAACGTTACACCGGTATGAAACAGTACAGGGTCAATGGACGGGTGTTGTTGTTTGCCGACAACTTGTACCGATTATGCAAGCGATGCAACCATGTTGATGGCACTCAGCCGATGCGATTTGAAAGTGGCCGGAGTTATCGACTGTCTTGGATGCTGCTACGCCTTGGGAGAAGTCCCTTTGGTGGATCAAATAATGTGTCTGTTGTCAGAATGGCGAGAAATACGGACAATGAGAGACGACTGCATGCCGTTCGTGGCTCATCGATTTGTAACTCGCTCGCGGATTCGGTTGGAGGATGTGGCTCAGTGGTAGAGCGTCCGCTTTGAATGCGAAAGGCACCGAGTTCGACCCCGGCGTCTCTCCTCATCAATCTATGACATGATATCGGTTGCAATGTTCGGTAAAATACAATTCATTCGGTAAAGTTACATTCTCATTCGGTAACATTACATTATCATTCGGTAAAAATTACATTCTCACTTGCTACAAAACTATTCATTCGGTAAGATTTATTTTCATTTGGTAAAATTATTTTCATTCGGTAAAATTGAACACATTCTTATTCGGTAAAACGGAATTCTGGGAAAGCAAAGAAACGAAGGCTGTGTTTTATCGCCATTGTGTCTCTTCATTTTAAGAAAAGAAGGAACGAGATTAAAAGAAAATTTCATCTGCTACACCGTGATGTAAGTTTTACTGTCGGACGACCAAAACAAATGGTTCATTTTCACAGCAGAAATAAATGGAAATAACGTTAGAAAAACAGAGACTTCGGTACAAACGCTCGCATCACCACAACTGGCAACTACATGCACGAGCAATTTTCGTTGTAAGAAATCAAACCGGTTTGATTTTCGGCAACCTGTGGCAACTGTGGTCACCACAGAATTTCCGTGGTGAGTGGTCGTTGCCGGCCACAGCACACTTGGCCATTTTCGTGGCGACCACGAAAATTGCTCGTAGTTGCCAGTTGTGGTGATGCGTGGCCATCAGCAGCACACTGACCACTGAGCATGCNGGCCATAGCTGTGACCAACTCGGCCCTTACTCAGTCTGAGACGGACATTTCGTAGCGAAAATTGGCTGTGATTTTTCTCAGAGCTGCCGTAACTTGGGGCAATATTCAAAAACATTGTATCAATGCAGTCTCAGTGCACAAATCACTAGGCCTATGACATTTTTTCATGTCATGATGTTTTCCTTGGGTGCTTCCGACACTGCTCAAAGAATGTCAATCTTCTCACTTTGCAAAATTCTATCATTCTGTAAAACTTCTAGATTTGTAGAAGATAAGGTCAGTCATCATCATGTACATGAAGTTTGTATCCTATTCATTTAAAAGTCCTGAGATGTCAAATGTGATTGGTGTATAGCCTAAGAAGTTGCTACTCAGCCTCCAGGATGTGCAGTTTCTGGGTTTTTTCTTAATAAAAGACCTTCAACATGTGGCAAAATGCCACTTCAAATAAGTTTAATCATAGCAAATAATAATAATGCCCAAATAAATGTTCTAAAAAATAAAATACTCTAAAATGATAGGGCCAAGTTGGTCATAGCTATATGGCCGTGTTGGTCAGAGGAGATGGGCCGAGTTGGATGTACGCGGTGGAGAAGCGAACAAACACATCCCAATTCTCTCCGTGGTGAAAGTAGCGTGAGGCCAAGATCATTTCCTTACTGGTCTACTGTTCGCCAACACAAACCATGGCAGTGCTGTCAATTCAACTTCGAACAAAGGAATTATCTTTATTGACCATTTCCAATACGCGTGTAACTTATCGTACTACTGCCATTGAATTCAATTATCCAGTGCAAAGATCCAAAGTAAGTGTCCCTCTTACGACTATAATAGTAACTACAAAATGTACAGTGTATTTGCTGAAAGGTTCAGGAAAAAAAAATTTGCCCCCGGCCTACAGCTGGCCTATCACATCATCACGCGGTATTCATGGATATTCCCAGTGACAGTTGGGGGACCGGGGAACATTATCTCGGCCATGGTGGCCAACAGAGGAAACAAAAAAATCTCACGCCGTGTATCTACATGACGGCCTTAGCTGTCGCCGACACGGCGTACCTTGTTCAACAACCGTGGACAATGCTGCTGCTTTATACGGAACTTGGAGATTCTGTCCAAGGGCCACTGAGATAATTTCTTTTAAAGTAAGTTTGCTATTGGTCTTCTTGCCCCCTATACAATGTATCTCATCCTTGGGGTAAAATCTCCTCCAAGTCAGCTTCATCTATCGTCGTCGCTGTATCCTATGCAAAGTCTGGCGACAATGAATAGTCTTCAGGTTAATACGGCGACCGTCAGTGTCGTCAGAAAGAGCTGAATTGAAAATCGTTTTCGTCTGTAAGCTCCGTGTTACCAAAGTTTTTGATGAACTCGAGACGACATGGACGAGGCCGAGAAGCCGGCAGCCTGCTCGTCCTTTGCTTGTACTCGATCTGCCGCCATCTTGAACAAATCCTGTCATCTGAAGAACCAAGCAGCATCGGATTTCCGCGCAGCTGTACGAAAAAAATGCTTCGTTTTTCCATTTTCAGACTCGAATGGTGTGTAAATTACACCTTTGGTATGCTCTCCAGCCTGTACTTGGCGGAGATGTCCATTGACAGAGTAATAGCCATACGGTTTCCGATGGCCGTCTCAAGATTGTGCACGCCGACTCAAGCCAAGGTCACTATCACCATCACGGCTGCTATCATAATATTCCTGAATCTATTTACATTTTGGAACCACGTTTATCTGAAGGATCCAGTCACAGGTGAAGACAACATACGTGTAGCTGTCACTGCCTTTGGTCCGTGCGATGTCACATAGCCTAACCAGTGGACTCTGCATAAATTCTGCCTTCTTTGTCGTTTGTGTTTCTGTTTTCTCTAGGTATCGAAGTTGTTTACGTTTCCATCCCCGGCCATCCCGAGCTAGAACTACTCACCACGTCTCTCAGCATGCTCATAGGGAGTGCAATACCCTTTGTTGTTATCGCTACAAGCAACTTGATCATTATCGTTACAGTCAAAACCGCCTCGAAAAAACGGGAGATGTTGAGCGGTAACAAAGCGGACGGAAACAAGAACACACACATGACGCGCATGCTCATTTTGGTCAGCATCGCATATGCCGTGACGTCACTTCCGTACCGACTGTATTATTTGTTATCAGATATTCCTGAAATCTCTCGTTACTATGATATGAAAGATACTTACTGGAACCTGCGTTATAATGTTCAGGTATGGGTTGTGTTTGAGTTGTGGTGTTGGAATTATGCAGTGAATTTTTATCTTTATTGTATTGGTGGTGGCGAGAAGTATAGGCGAGATACGAAAGAGGTATTAGCAGTTTTGTTTACATGCAGCAACAAACAAAAATAACAGCGTTGCTGTACGTGTACCAGCTCAAATTCCCAACTGGTTGTGTTGCCAACGCATGAGTGACAAATTGAACAATAGAAGATTCTTTTGCATTGGCCGTTTGCTCAGCAGGTAGCTCACCGAAAAATACGCGCACACGCGAGCTTTTTGCCTCGCGAGAGGCAAAAAACTCACCGAAATTACGCGCACACGCGAGCTATCTGTTGAGCAAAAAGTCTATTAAAAAGGTGCACTGTTGTATCTCGTTTCGCCTGTCTCATCCACTTGAGTTGGCAGGTCATAATCAGCTGAGCGCAGGGCCCATGGGCCTCTTGTTTAAACGATAGTTAAGGTAAACCTCGGTTTAACCATCGGCTTTTCTGACAAACCGTGAATTAACCAAAGTAAACATTTTGACTTTTAGAATGTTTGGCTATCAACGATTCCTAAAATCGAAAAATTCACTTCGATTAACAAACAGTTTGTCCACTGAGGGTTAGTGAAACCCGATGGTTATCTTATTCATTTAAAAAATCGGCCATTGGTCTTTCGAGAATTCAGTTCAATGGGGATCATAACGATAGAGGTTAGTCCTAATCAATGGACACCTTTTGTATAATTTGATCAGGATCTGGATGTCCCTTTCATTTCAATAGTTTTAACCACCTATTGAGGCAGTGGATTATGGGCCGCACTGTGCAGCTGCTTAGTCCGGAAAATGCATTGTTGGGGGACATATAGGGGGCGGCGCATTAGATTCCATTGTACTGGTGTTAAATCTGTGTTCACCCTGATTGTTTTGCAAACAGAGGTAGTTAGATCGACACATTCCTCGGTGTGCTTGTATTGTCAAGTTGCAGCTTATTCCGTCAGACAATAGAAGGGGAACATTCATAGATCTATGGGAATATTCAAACATGTTACACAAGTGTAACGTTTTTCAGTGTGGTCATTTTTCTGTGTGATTCCCATTCTTCGGGACAGACTGGGAAACGGACTGACTGTTTCTCTGTGTGTTAGCCATTGTCAAGTCGCCGCTTATTCTGTCAATCTATTGTAATGTCACACTGGCACACGGACGTCAGCGAAAAACGTTACACCGGTATGAAACAGTACAGGGTCAATGGACGGGTGTTGTTGTTTGCCGACAACTTGTACTGATTATGCAAGCGATGCAACCATGTTGATGGCACTCAGCCGATGCGATTTGAAAGTGGCCGGAGTTATCGACTGTCTTGGATGCTGCTACGCCTTGGGAGAAGTCCCTTTGGTGGATCAAATAATGTGTCTGTTGTCAGAATGGCGAGAAATACGGACAATGAGAGACGACTGCATGCCGTTCGTGGCTCATCGATTTGTAACTCGCTCGCGGATTCGGTTGGAGGATGTGGCTCAGTGGTAGAGCGTCCGCTTTGAATGCGAAAGGCACCGAGTTCGACCCCGGCGTCTCTCCTCATCAATCTATGACATGATATCGGTTGCAATGTTCGGTAAAATACAATTCATTCGGTAAAGTTACATTCTCATTCGGTAACATTACATTATCATTCGGTAAAAATTACATTCTCACTTGCTACAAAACTATTCATTCGGTAAGATTTATTTTCATTTGGTAAAATTATTTTCATTCGGTAAAATTGAACACATTCTTATTCGGTAAAACGGAATTCTGGGAAAGCAAAGAAACGAAGGCTGTGTTTTATCGCCATTGTGTCTCTTCATTTTAAGAAAAGAAGGAACGAGATTAAAAGAAAATTTCATCTGCTACACCGTGATGTAAGTTTTACTGTCGGACGACCAAAACAAATGGTTCATTTTCACAGCAGAAATAAATGGAAATAACGTTAGAAAAACAGAGACTTCGGTACAAACGCTCGCATCACCACAACTGGCAACTACATGCACGAGCAATTTTCGTTGTAAGAAATCAAACCGGTTTGATTTTCGGCAACCTGTGGCAACTGTGGTCACCACAGAATTTCCGTGGTGAGTGGTCGTTGCCGGCCACAGCACACTTGGCCATTTTCGTGGCGACCACGAAAATTGCTCGTAGTTGCCAGTTGTGGTGATGCGTGGCCATCAGCAGCACACTGACCACTGAGCATGCTGAGTGGTGACATCTGCTATAAACCGGCAGATTGTACTTTCAATTAGAGTTGTTGGCTATTCCTGATACGGTTTCAAGCAGGTCTGTGTAATAATGACAACCGAGTTAGGCCTACATTGTAAAAATGCAATCTAGGTTATTACAACGAGGTGCCGGAACAGCTGCGCCACACAACGTTACTCCTGGGTACTAAGATTCTTACGTTTAGGTTTACGTTTACGTTTCGTTTTCGTCAGGTTGTGGCAGTGACCTAGTAGGTCTGTCTCATAAAAGAACGTTAGGGACGGACGGGAACCTAAGAAGTACCTAATTAAACGTCCCAGGTTTGTTACCTTTGACGCTATTGGTTACACGAGCATTTATCGCCAGGGCGGCGCTGCTGTGATGAATACGTATGTAAGGTCCTTCTTCTGATTGGTGGTCACCAAGGCACATTAGGAACGCCTACCTATACAATAGCTTTTTTGACAGAGTGCGTTCGTTTGGACTGGCAATGAAGGAAAAACGATGTTACCGAATAGGCCGAGTTATGTGGTTATAGAAGGGCGATCAGTTGTTGATAAAAACGTGGTTGGTTCGTATTAACCAAATTGAGTGTCTTTATGTAGTATGAGGAGTTATTGGGCAATAGAAACGGTCCATTGCAGGGCCGGCGCGGCCGGGGGGTAGGGGGGGTATTTACCCCCTCAATATTTGTGGGTGATGTGCCCTTTTTGGTTCGAGGTGCCCTTTTGAAACGGGCACGCAAATCGCAAAAGGGCACTTTGCACACCCCTCCAAGTGTTATGTCCATCGCCCCCCGCCCAGATGCCAGGAAATCGCGTTTCCGGTACTTCAGAATTAAAATTTTCTCGGGGGAGCAGGGCATTTTGGTTCGTTGTGCATGGAAATTACACTTAACTTAATCTTTCCAGACCCGTAGCTAGCATAGGGATGCGATGGGGGGGGGGCAAATGCCTCCCAGGCCAATTGTTAAAAAAACTGTTCAGCAAAATGAAATGGGGAAAAAAGATCATTATTGTTTGTGTCTCAGAGTGAAGGAAATTGACCTCAAATTGCATCTCAGAGCTTCAAATTTTCAAAATTTTTCTGGGGGAGG
>NMRB01000510.1:274097-294733 GCA_002633025.1 Notospermus geniculatus
GACCTCAAACCACTTCTAAATATAAATCCACGTGCTTCTCAACCTCGGCGCCACATCGAGGTCGAACTAATTACACAAACCATCGTATAGGTATTTGCTCGTCCGCCCGTGAGCCCGAGATTGAATGTGTGCTCATCAGCCTCCGTCCCACTTTCGGACTCCGTCGGTAATAGCTGGCCTATGTAAACCCCGCATGGATTTTAACCAATCGGATTCATTTCTTAATTATGAAATCGGTAGAAAACCACAAAATGCCCGAAAAAACATATTAATCGCAAACTAATCGGTTTTATTATCAGCCCGGACACTACTAGGCATAAAACGTAACATATACCAGCTTAATGTTTTGAAAGCCGATAATGATTTAGTGCCGAAAAGTGTGTCGAAAGCTCATTTTGGACCAAATATAATGGTCACTAAAGGGATTATAGGCCCACGTGAACCAAAAACATCATAACTTGTCCATGTGGCTACACTCGAGCAGAGGCCTGACAACTTGCCTTGTCAACAGAAAATACCTATGGAGGTGCTGCCATCTATGAGTTGTTACAGGAACTAAGTCCTGTAGCAGATTATCTACAGTGGTGAATGAAGGCAACAATTCGTGACCTTTGCCCCTAACTTAGCCCCTTTTTTTGTTGTAGCAGATCTGCTACGGTGGTTAATAGGGATAAAGAGCGATGACTACATCCCTAAGTGAAGGATACTGTTCAGGTGACCAAAGGTCGGCTGAGCTATGTATACTGAGTGGCGTTCGTCCGTCTGTAGTCCGTGAAACTGGCACGTTTCGCAATAGCAAGGCCTGGGGTCATGAAAGTTGGTGAAGCGGTAGGCCCTAGTGAGGGCTCGAAACAGAACCGAAAAGTTTCGCGATTTAACTTCCAGTGGAACCTCGGTTGGGGACCATCTCCGTAACGGGACCACCTCACCTTAGTGGACCACTTTAGCCCAGTCCCGATTATTTTATCATTAATTTCCATTAACATACTTCGACGCAAGACCATCGGCGTCCGACGCGCGATCATATCTGGACGCCGACTTCGCAGAATTGAATCATAGTCCAGCGTACTGTAGCGACGGCGACCCGTTATGAAATGACTCAAGTAATTACAGCCTCGCGATCGGACGCCGACCAAATCGCACGACGGGCTCGGCGTCGAACGCAAGATCGCGCGTTGGTCGCCAGCGATGGTCGTGCGTCGAAGTATAAACTAGGCTTCAGGCGGGCGAATCCCCGCGATCTAGAATGAAATGGGCCATGGACTATGTGCTCACCCCTTTGGACATAATAGTTTAATGACAGAAAGAAGTATGTACATGGTCCATGGACCATCCATTTCATTCTAGTTCGCGGTGATTCGCCCACCTTAGGCTAAGGATCCATACACTCCACGCGATTTTCGGGCGACAGACGGGCGAAAGCATTGTTGGTTTCTGCCGCGTTAGTCGTGGACAAAGGATGCCGCGTGGCACCGCTTGGAAATTCGCGTGAATGGATCCTTAGCCTAAGGCTGCTTTTCCACGAGACGTTTGCGGACACGGTTTCGGTGGCGGGAGCGGGTGCGGGTGAAACAGCTAATGGGAAATACGTTGGATCGATTTTTTCCACCCGCGCCCGCTTCCTATTCCGCGCCCGCAAACGTCTCGTGGAAAAGCAGCCTTAAGGCCCGTTTCCACTAAGAGCGTTTTACGCCGCGTGATGCGTCAAATTTTTTGTTATTTTTCCACCGCTCTGCTTCCAAACAATGGCGAAGCGTCAAAACGCGGCGTAAAACGCTCAAGTGGAAACGGGCCTTTAGTCGTCACAGTGTGACCTTTAAGGCCCGTTTCCACAGAAGCGGTAGCGTGAGCGTTTTGACGCTTCGCCCATTGTTTGGAAGCAGAGCGGCGGAAAATAACAAAAGATTTGACGCATCACGCAGCGTGAAACGCGTCTGTGGAAATGAGGCTTTAGGCTAAGAATCCATTCACGCGATTTTCGTGCCGCGCGATGTCGCATCCTTTGTCCACGGCCAACGCGGCGGAAACAAACAATGCGTTCGAGAGTCTGCGGCAAGAAAATCGCGTGAATGGATTCTTAGGCTCAAGGGGCAGCAAGCCGTAACCACTGGGCCAAATCCCCATCTTCAAAAAAGATAGTTCACACGGTGTACAATCAACCTTGCCGTACAGCTGCGGGAGAAAGTTCCGGCCACATACGCTTGGCAAAGCTGAGATTCCAAATTACTATAAATACCACTGCTAAGGACAAAATGACAGTCCTAGGTGAACGAATACACTATAAAAGGCATGTTGCTGTAATATCTCCCAGAAATTCGCAGGAGAACGCATCGAAAATCGGCAATTTTAAAATGAACTGTACGGCTGCGGGAGAATTAGACTTCTCCCTAAGCCGTACAGTTCATTTTAAAATTGCCGATTTTCGATGCGTTCTCCTGCGAATTTCTGGGGGATATTGCAGCAGCTAGGCTTTTTTAGTGGATTCATTCGCCTTGGGTTATCATTTTGCCCTTAGCATGGTATTTATAGTGATTTGGAATCTCAGCTTTGCCCAGCGTATGTGACCGGAACTTTCTCCCGCAGCTGTACGGCAAGGTTGATTGTACACCGTGGTTCAATGGCCTATGTTAAACGAGGCGTCCATCAGTACCCTGCGAGTAGTCCAAACAATCTCCGAACACAAACAGTTTTATGTTATGCGAGGGGTCACATATAACGAAGATACAAGTGAAGAATATGACATAGAAATCGGTGCTTCTAAAGTGAAAGACATTGCTTCCTACCAGATTCGAACCCACGGACCCTCGCATCAGGCATCAATCGCCAGCACTAAGGGGCAGCACGCCTTAACCACTAGGCCAAATCCCCATCTGCAAAAAAGATAGTTCAATGGCCTATGTTAAACGAGGCCTCCATAGTACCCCGTGAGTAGTACAAACAATCTCCGAACCGAAACAGTACCAATCTGATACCATAAGAACTTTATGGTTGATCAATTTCTATGGTATTCTTTTTGTGGTATAATAATATTGTGTTATTCTATGGTTTATTCCCTTGTTATTCTTCTGTATGGTATTCCGCTGTGTACCACAAAGGGTACCTCGTAAAATGCTTGAAAACAGTAAAGTTTTGTCAAGACTTGAGTTTTGATTGTGAACAGACCTCTCTGGAAGTGTATGTTTTCTATTTTACCATTTATTTGGTTTTACCATAAGAACATTAATATGATCATGATGATATTCTTGCTGATAATTGCAGACAAACTGCAACTGACATCAGAAATGATTAGTGCCTATAGTGAGAAAGAATCTTATACATTTATAAATCAGAACATTTAAGAGTCAATCCGTGGTTGGACCATGCAAAAGGTGCTAAGGTGGGGGTCAACCAAAATCAATATAATTTAGTGCATATATGCACCTTGGCTCAAGTATCAGGAATGCATAATACCATAAATGGGATCCATGGGTACTCTATAGCACAGTAGCATAAAATACAATAGTACCATGAATGGGAACCATAAGTACCACACATTAATACCCTAGTACCGTAAAATACCATAGGTTTAGCAATATACCATACAATACCATAAATAATACCACATAACTTTGCCATTTTTAGGGTAGAGGCCGAGGCCTACGGTACGTAGGGCACACAGTACGTGATGATGGAGCCTACCGCAGGGTTAGGCATGGCTAGGCATAAATTATGATGCTGCTATGTAGACCTACTGATCAGCATGGCCTGTCGTGCTGTACCACCATGCGATTTTCCTGCAGTTCCAAAAAATGGCTGAATGAATCAAACTACACTCACAATAGTCGCATAGTATATAATTGTATCTTGGTCTACATACCGTGTAGGCCTATATAAATTTTCTAAAATACATCCATTTGGTGACTTAGCGTTTCTGTCATCAATTTTAGCGTAAATTGCCATTCCACAGCCGTACTCACTCCCCGGCCTGTGACTTACTCGCTTGTGATTGGCTGTCTATTTTTAAACGTGGGTGTAAACATCTCCACGTGTCATTTTATCAGATGGATTGGTACCAGTATCTCCACCAGATGGGCTCATAAAACCACCTAGCGGAGGATCATGGTACCAATCTTTTCATCAAAGCAATTAGTGTTGGTTACAAATTCGTTGCATGGTGTCATTACCGACGATTTGTTCGGGCCTAACGCATTGGTCTTTGGATTGAGTAAAAGTGTCACAAAAATCTACTTTCAAGCGTCGTGTGAAGTAATCTTGGCTGAAAACTTTTACTGATATCTTATCCTAAAAAGTGACAGTACTCAGTACTCAGTTATAACTTGTGTAATTTGGGACAAAATTTTGATGAACTTTGACCGGTTTTTTTCCCATTGCGCTCAATAAAATAGGCCTACCGTAATGCTCTGTGTACATTACTCAACAGAACGTGGCTGCATAATTGCCTATCCCGAGACTTTCTAGGCTTCATCCTAATTATTAGTACGTTTTCTTTTTACAATTCTCAGCTCACTTCTACCAGATGTGCTGACCATCAAATTTGCTGATAAGCAAATTTCATGAGTTCTAGTTTGGAGATAAGAGATGCCACTTGTAGCCATATCGGAAAGTGATGTGCAACCAAAATCTATTGGGTGCCCCTCTGACAGATATCACTAGGCCTATATAATATGTTGTTGATTAATCGAGTGGTTCTCAATTTTGGAGCGGAACGCAACATCAGAGACGGCAACCTAGCGGCCACATATAAAGTTGGAGTGCAGCTAAAATCTAGGCGCCCCTCTAAGCCATTTCACTATGACTTTAAAATATGAAGTAATTGACGAAGAATCTCTCAAGTTATGGAGCAGAATGCAAAATCCCAAATGGCCACATGCTGGCTGGGCTACATTGGTGTTTGACTGAAGTAACCTAAAATTGATATGGTGCACCATCTGATTTGTATGACTGTGCCTCGAAAGGTTGGGTGAGAAAGGGTGACTCCTTCAGCTTTGACCAATCGCCTGTGTACCAAGTGACAACTCTTTTAGCTCAACATCACGCACATATTCATTTTCAATCTCTTTGGGTGTTAAGCCGCCATGCCCGCAGCCTTAACTTAAGGCTGCGGGCATGGCGGGAATGGCATCTACTGCCACCGTATTTGCAAAGCTTTCAGTAGTCTCGGTATCCTTCGTGTCAGTCTCATCAGTAGGAAGCCTACTACATGTAAGGACATCAGCATGGTTGTCCTTACCACACGGGCGCGTGCGACCCTGCACTTGAACTGCTGAAGGTAAAGTAGCCATCGCTTAGTGCGTGCGGATGGCGGTTTCGACGTTGATGAAAGAAGAGTCAGCAGTGGCTTATGATCTGTGCGTATTTCGAACTCGATATCCGAAAGGTATAAGAACTCTTGAGACGCCCATTTTATCCCTAGGGCCTCCCTTTCAAATTAGGATACTTCTGCTCAACAGGTGAAAGTTTTCTGCTTGCGTATTAAACGGTCTGAACAGACCATCTTTCTGTCTTTTGTTCCAAAATAGCTTCAAGGGCTACAGGCGACGCATCTGTGGTGATTCTTGTTTGAGCACCACTCTGAAAATATGCCATAACTGGTGCACTAACCAGGCGACTTTTCAATTCTTGAAATTCTTCCTCGTGCTTGGAACCCCATTTCCACTCGGCTTGTACACTACAAATTGACTTGGACATTATGTAACATGTAGCCCCTGGATCAATTACAGCCTCATGCCACATTTTTCTATTCTAAAAGAAGGCAATCGTACATCTCAATTGTCTGCATCACTGGTATGAGGGAGGTAATATTCCTTGTGATCAGCTGAATCATCACTATCAAAATGGTCCTTGACTGCTCTCGAACTTGTCCTTCTCTTCCACCTTTTCTCTGGATGGTGTACTACGCATGCGGCCTCTACCACCGGATGGAGTTTTTTCCACCTTTGTGCGACAGCAGACTTCGAAATGGCCTACATGACCACACTTACATGTGTGGTTTTGAGAGCACTTGCAATCCTTTGCTTTGCACCGAAGGTCAGCATTTGGTTTGCCTTTATCTGCACCACGTGGACGACCTTTGACTTTTGCGAACTTAACACTGCCACCTGGTTTCGCCGGCTTCAGTACCAGCGCCTCCTTATCATGACATGACCCTACTACTAGTATTTCATCCAACGTTCGGAGTCTGAGTCCCTCCTCGCGACATAGCTTACTTTTCAAGTTCTTGTTAGTGATGAACAACATCACCCTGTCACGCACTTAATTGCCATCCTCCCCACCTTTATTCACAATCTTTCACAACTATCTTCAACCTGGTGATGAATGCGTCAATGTTCTCGCCAGCATTCGAATGCATATTGAAGAACTTCTGGCGGGCCATTGGGGCATTCTTCTTCTTGAATTAATCTGATAGCGCTTTCAACGCCGTCTCATAGTCGTTTTCAGCACCCCTGGAATCTGGGGCAGGTTGTTTAAATGTCATTTACCCCAGTGCCACCCATATGCACGCTCACTATGCGCTGCATCCGTCACACTTGACGCAGCAATGTATATCTTGAAATCATCGAGCCAACGTTTCCACTTCGTTTGAAGATTTCAGGTTCCCCAACAGTATCAAAACTCATAGGCACGCCTTGCAGACCACTCAACAGCGCAGTCATTGTGACACTCACCGACGTGCATGGATGAAAAAGCAAGCCCCATACCCTATCATTTTCTTCTGATATTATTGCTTCTGGACTGAGATATTGGGATATTTCATTTTATGAAAAATGCCTCCTGGAGAGCAAAGTGTGTGTCAAATTGCGAAAAAACTTTGATTCTGTTTCGAGCTCACCCGAGGGCCTACTGCACCACCAACTTTCATGCCTCTGGGTCTTACAGTTGTGAAATGTGCCAATTCCGGACGACACACGGACAGACAGACATGAGCCATTCATTCATTACACCTATGAATGGCTCAGTTGACCAGTTGACCAAGAACAACAATTATATCAGGAGTAGAACATTCTTTACTGAAAAAAGAAGCCTGGCCGCTTCGATAGCTTTGCTCTTGTTCGTGCATTCTGATTGGCTGAAATTTTGTGTTTACAAACACCAGCCAAATGTAAATAAAATCCGCTATCAATTCGCTTTAAAGTAATAAGAATGCTCGCCGACAAAAAGACTATTGATTTAGGTCTAATGTCAATGTGACCCAGCCGATATAATATGAGTCGTAAACCACGCACCACGTACTACAAATGGAATGAAGTGGAGCTACCTAGGCGACAATTTGACAATAAGGGCGGTGCGTTCTTGGCAAAATTTGGAATCCATCACAATCTTTCCGAGGGTGGGCAGATCGATGTAGTCAAATCTTCCCCATCCAAAGTTCTAAAAGTACACAGCACGCAAGTAGGGCCATGCATTATCCACGCTGTTCACACACAGAGCATCCATTCTCAGCTTAAAGAGTTCAAAACTATGCCAGATTTACCGAAGAATGACGGAAAGACCCCAAGTGTTATGAATGACCAATATCACACAGAGCGAAAGGATTTATCCTAGCGGCAAGATCGGGAATCAATTGCCGGGATATTTTTCGATGTCACTACCCCAATCGTCTTCGACTCGGAAGCTTTCGGCAACCTTCGGGCATCCATTATAAGCACCTCGTCCGTATATAGCGAATTAAGTTCGACCACTATATGGTCGGTGATCAGGTCAGAAGTGATGCGGTTGTAGCATTGCGCAGACTAGAACTAGTTCCCTTATAATTTTTTATTTAACTGATGTTGTGTTTGCACAAAATGAGTTATTTCGCAATAAATATTTATATAAATACGTTTGAGTGGTTAAACTGTGCATTTTGCAACGAGTTTTATTGAAAAATTCGTATGCATTAGGTGACTGTTTCTCCCTCCCCACCTCGATCACGAAACAACAATGGCCGCCTAGCTTCACCACTTGAGAAGTTCAACGTGCTGTTATAGCGTGACTAACCTTTCATCAGGTAAGGTAACATGCTTCAACTCATTTTTCTATATGTAGCAACATTCACAATGCCTAATTGGTGACTTAGATCATTCAAATAGATAGTTTGAACAGTCTTGTCGAACCGATCATCATCAAAGCAGTTCACGGAGCAATATGGCGCTGTCCGATATACGTCAGAGTTACGATGTTGGCACGAATCGTTCTCTGACGTTCAGATTGGTCACTACCCGTGACAGTTGATAACTGTCATGACTGCTCAGCAAATATGATTAACCACTCTAAAAAATTGATTAGCGAAGGTTATGTATCCACTACTGACAAATGATACCAATTGTAATGCCTTCATATTTCGATCGGCCACTGCTGCCAACAATTTTGGAACTATACTTTCGGAGAGCGGCAAAACGCTTGACATCAATCTCGCTCCTATTACTTTGTTCTTTCTATGGTCAGCACTGTAATACTTGGAATAGGTCCAATTGAATATAGCTTGTATCATACCTATCTTGGCCTTTCTCGGTGTGGTTGTAGCCGAAAGTGGCAAAAAATGTGTTTATTTCATCAAATTCGCACAGTGCATCATTACTTTTGAAAAAGTCCAGTACCAACCTCGTACCCAGTTTTTTCTAAACATCATGCGTGCCCTCAGTTCGGCTAAGATTTGGTCATTTTGTGGTTCAACCAAGGAATTTTACCTTGTACAATCTAAATGGATACCGTATTATATTCGAAACACATCTAGACGAACGGATGATGCAAGTATATAAAGCCCGATCAACCGTAATTTTACTTATTTAATCGAGTCGTATGCGTCGGTACATTTTTGTACAGAGTGATGCATGACGGCAAACTGACTCGATCAAACATTCGCTTTCAACCCCTAAANTCAATAGCACCATCCGATAGTGGACTAAAATTGACTCGATACCTAGCTCAGCGTTTTCTATTAAAAGGCCCGCGAGGCCCAGAGAGGGGGGCATCTTAAAAGTTACTAAACTTGTCAATTTCTTTCAAAGTTTCTCAATGTCCGTAACTGTTCAGTAGAGATTTTTTCAAAATGTAACCAAAAGACCTCATTACCAGAGGCAGCAGCTTCAAAATCCCAAGGAGATGCTTCAGCAAAGGTCGACTAAAGGTTGGCTCAGACCAACCTTAGAAATAAAGGAATTCCTAAGCAAAAACAAAGGTTAACTTTTAGATAAGGAACGTTCTAAGAACGATGTCGACCTCACGAAAGGAAAAGAGATAAATTCGGTTTTTCCTGCAAATAAAGGTTGATTCTAAAATCACGAAAGGCCGACCTAACATGATAACAATAGGCGTAAGGCCAACCTTTAGCCTAAAGGAGCGTTCTAAAATACCAGCCCAAGTATTTTGGACAAAAGGGAGTAGTAGAGCAGATAACTGTAACAATTGTTCATTTCTGGAAACAAGCACCAAAATTGGCACACATACTCTTTGGGGATTGCTCTTTTGACAAAACCCATTAGCTACCTAAAAATACAAGATGGCGGCCATTTTTCAAGATGGCCGCCATTGAGTGTGCAGAAATATTGCATTTCGCAATAAAATTGCAGAGACTTGTATGATTTGACAGCAAGATCATTCAAATAGGACATTTTCGAATATGTAGAATCCGAATTTGGAACTATGTACCCACTCACTAGCTTCCTTGTACAATAACATCAGTCACGGGAATCATAATTCGGGTAACAGGTGCCCTTATCATAGACACCATCAGTCCGATATATTACTGGACGCAAGGACCCTGAACGCCGCGGAGCCTTCTCCGTTCGGAAAAGACACTCAAAATGTTCATGTTCATCTCAATGAATTAAGTTGAGTCCAAATACCCTTGAGTCCATTGTACGGTTTTACTGTGCATGTTGGCCTACTCTGTCGATGATGCTCTCCAATGTCATGACCTCATTAGCTAAGGTTACACCTGTTCAAAATACCCGTGTTTTTCCAGACCTGTGTCAAACCCGTGTGTACGAAAACCCCGGCGAGAGGTCACACTACTACATTGTAGTTAAGTAGTTGCGCTGCATGCATCGACTCTTCGGTCATTTCTGTATTGGCACACATTGTCGGAGGCGCGAAAACGACGTCATTTAATGGCTGCGCCATCTGTAGCCGTGCGAAGAACTAACGAAAACATGGGGATTTGGAAAAGCACGGCGAGATTGCCGTGTATCAAAAACTCGTGTTTTTCAGACACGGGTTTCTTGAAGCTCGTCAATTCAAAGGTGTGACCGCAAAAACCCGGGGATTTTATGTACTGTAACCACGGCTTGTAGAGTGGCAGCCTTTGTTTCCGTGTGATAACTCAAATCGACCTAAACCCGTAACCAACACAGTTGGCCATCATCACTGTTCGTCGTAGTTCCACAAATCTTTAGGCCCATCTGGCAGGCCTGTATTGTGCTGTTCCAAATTGTACGGGTTGGAGAGAAGAGGTCAACGTGCATAATATACTTGTGGCTCATCAAATTTAGAATAATCGTTGCCAGCGCCTAATCTAGATCTAGATCGGATTCCAGTATTCAGGACGCCCTTTGGCTGTCGTCACTTCGGAAGGAGGTAAGCGTCCCAATGGAGTTTTCGTGCAGGCTAGGTGGAAGAGTTGTCTTTCAGATGGGCAATTCCACGGTCACGGACGTGACATGTTTTCACTTATTCAGTGCTGTTTCTGCACATATTGGAACCACAGAAAGACGTAACACCCTGCTTCGTGTCAGGCTCTTGTCCTTCTATAGCCCTTTTTACACGGTGCCGGTGCGTTCCGGATCGAGACTAGTTCGAGGAGGGTTCGGTTATTTTTCCCCGTGTAAAAGCGAAACAACTGACCTCCACCTTCCTCGGGCCAGTTCAGTTCGCTGCGTGAGTCTCGGGAAGGTGGAGGTAGGTGGAGGTAGGTGCAGGTCAGTTATTTTCCCGTGTAAAAGCGAACTGACCTCCACCGGCCTCGTGCGGGTTTGAGCACGCTACATATGAATGGCATCACTGGCGCATTGCTGTAAGTTACCTGTGAAGAAATCACGCACGACATTTCTCAAGCACTGCTCATGTTGTTAGAAGCATAGTTTATCGATTTTAAGTGATTATTTTTGTGATATTTCTTACTTGCGATAACTGTAAATGTTGATACACGCCATCTGGTGGCACGCATTTGAACGAACTGACCTCGAACTAGATCGAGGCGGGTTCGGCAACCCGCACCGTGTAAAAGCGATCAATCCATCCTGAACCGAACCCGCCCGAGGAGGGTGGAGGTAGGTTTCCTCGAACCAGCACCGTGTAAAAAGGGTTTATGCCACTGGTATGAATTAAGTTCATTGTGATTCATAATTAGGGCACTGTTTGCTAATTAATTGCGCTACGGACGTGACATCGCACAGGTGACATCGTGACGCAACTAATTAGCAAACGGTGCACTAACTATGAATCACAACGAACTAGATTGGTAGCCGGTCTTCTGGGCAGCTTGCATTCGAAGTATTCTTCGTGTTCGGTCTACACAACGAACTTAATTCATACAAGGGGCATAGAAGGACACAAGCCTGGCATGATGCAGCGTAGGCCTACTTAATGGTCCTTTGGTGTCATGAGTTGAAGAGACTGCACTGAACAAGTAAAAAAATATCCTGAATTTTACCGTGGACTTGCCCAGATGTATCTTTCTTTTGTGTTGCACATGTATTCAAGTATACATGTACTTATTACCTTGTAACAGGACTTCAGTCGTAATTATAAACATAAAGTCCGTATGGTGCTATAAATGTTGCTAGAAGATTCTTGGTTTGATTAGAAGCGATGTGAAGTGGACAGCTGTCTGCGCAGTAAAGGTATGCACTCCAGGGGAGGTCCTTCCTTTTAGTAAGAACTTTTGATAAGGTCCTTCTAACAGCTCCATTGTTTCTTCATTATTGGAAATCAATTTCTACATTTGGTACCGTCTTGGTGAAGTTCGAGCAAATTAACCACAGCAATAAATCAGTACATACAGAATGATTGGAGAGTTTGTGGGACCTATTTTAATGGAAAATGAGTGAGTCAACCAGGGGCCGATTTTTTAAACGATAGTTAAGGTAAACCTCGGTTTAGCCATCGGCTTTTCTGACAAACCGTGAATTAACCAAAGTAAACATTTTGACTTTCAGAATGTTTGGCTATCAACGATTCATAAAATCGAAAAATTCACTTCGATTAACAAACAGTTTGTCAACTGAGGGTTAATGAAAGCCGATGGTTATCTTAGCCATCGTTTACAAAATCGGCCCCAGAGATGGTATAATAATTTTTTCCAGAGCTGTATGACCGCTATGGAGCTGAAGCAGCAACTTCTTTTTCGATATTCTCGCCAAAGTACTGTGGTGTGCAGCCAATATCGTTGGAAATGATGACGTCCAAGGTTCAATGTGCGGCCGTCCTTGTTGGCCTGCTACTGGTGGCAAGTACCTCGGCCCAGGATGTCAACGTCACAGCACTAACACGTGATAAATTCCTTGATGAACTTCTGAAGGTTGTGTTCACGGATTACATCGATACTGCCGCCTATATGCTGAATTTGGTAAATACGACCGAGATTGTCAATGTCACGGCACCGTGTTTGGCGCACGCAAGGATGCTTCTTGCGGGGATCAAGGCGAAAGATGATTGGGCGATGAACAGTGAGTATACTGTAAAAAATGGTAACAGTCATGACAGTCCCGGTAAATTTTACCAATGCCATCGGCAATTTTGATTCTACCCATGGAAAAGGGTTTGTTTTGAGCGCTTATATTACTCGTTCGTTGGAATCCTCAGGAGTCGGGCAAGAACAAACCGATACGATGGTTAGTATGATCATGCCGTGTGTGATGTTTGCCAGTAGCGCTAGGGAAGTTATACCATCCATTAGTAATGATACCTAACTGGAACTACATGTACAGCCTTGGAAATTAGAAAATGGACAGTGAAAATGTTGTTTTTCTCAGAACTGGTTGATGATAATTGAATGCGGTTTTCTGCATGTGATAGGCAAATTATCTGGCAATAAACGCATAGTGATGACCTTGAATCTGCTGTCGTAGAAATGTCCCAAGTTTGGCGATTTCCAAAGTGACCTAAAATCAACATTTTTGCATTCAAGTTCTTTTCAGAAATTTTTACATCCGCGGATAGCTCTTACTGACAGATGACAAATTTGTCAATTGTTTTTACAAGAAAATTGATTTTTTTGCCAGTTTAAACCGAATTTGTGCTGAAAATATTATTTTTCTATAAGCCCAACGTCAATGGCTTTTTAGATGGCCCCTGCCCATTCATTGCCCTCAATCAATACAATAGTCACTGAACAGTGAATACTGACATGTCTCCAGGACCTTGGTCAAGTGTAGATCTATAGCCAAAGTCCTCAATGCATATTCGTGCAGTGAGTGGCTTTTGTGTATTCAATAAACCTTTATTGAAATAGTCAAAGGACTTCTAATCAACACCATTCAAAAGTTATGCAGTCTTACGTAAGATTCATAACAGCTTCCAAGAATAACTGGGGAATACCCAGGCCTAGGTCATGAGTATCGATCAACAACTTGAGTAGTAGAGGTCACATGCCTAGGGGCTTTCTCAAGACTGATTGCCCAGTTCAGCTGAGGATAACTGATAAAAAGGCGTTTATCTCAGTCTTGGGATTTCGCATCTTGATGAAACTTGAACTAGGGACCATTTTTGAGGGTGGTGGACAAGTCTGCTTTGAAAAATCTTGGTTTTTTCAAAAAAGAAAATAGTTGATTTTGGGTCACTTTGGAAATCGCAAATTTCGGCAGTTTCTATGATAGCAGGTTCAAGGTCATCACTATGCGTTTATAGCCAGATAATGTGCCTATCATATGCAGAAAACCGCATTCAATTATCATCAACCAGTTCTGAGAAAAACAACATTTTCACTGTCCATTTACTAATTTCCAAGGCTGTACATGTAATTTCAATCCATACTATAGCATACACCACATTCTAACATTTGCCTCGCATTATTGTGATTACTAGACTATTATTGTGATTACTAGGTTAATGTTCTGGTTTCTCTCTCATTACACAACAATTATGGAGGTAGCCCAGTCAAACGACTGAATAAACTCACAACATCCATTGCTGCAGTCACCAGTAGATGGTAATTTTGTCCAGTGCAGGACACACAAAGATTTTCAAAATTCTGCCAATTTTCATTACTTTTTAAGCGTTTTTTGTTAAATATTCACAATTTTGCTCATGAATAAACATGAACTTGAACTTCGGCGAGGTCAAGCTGAAATCAGCCAATGGCAGGCGATCTGCACGTAAACAGTGCTATGTGCTAGAATGGGAATGGTCCCAAGCCAGACACAACAAAGTCAAATGGTCAGTCTCCAGTCAAAACAAGAGCACATGCTCGCATACTAATTAGGATAGTTGACATTCCTAAAGATAGATGGAGGTTGTAGCACAGTGACTTGAGTTTTAATACAAGTTTCTTCAGATGACAAGAATGATAAACTGGCAATTTTTTATGGGAACTACAGTACCTTTTATGAAGTTCCCACTTGTGGGGACTGTCAAATTTGCTGCTAAGCAAATTTCAAAGTTCTAGTTATCGACACATATTTGCTGATGACCTTCTTTGTTCAACTTTTGAGATGCAAATTTACGTTCCAGTTTTGGACTCATTCGGAAAACCTCCGGCAGCGATAAAGCTATACAACCAGATTTGGAAATGGGACTTCGACCAGTGCAGGGCGTCGAAAATAGAGACTTCAAACACTTGGAACATCTACTGTCGAGTCAAAATAGCATTTTATGGGACTCCACCAAATTATCATGTTAGTATAGTTCATTCAGAAACGCATTTTTCTGCAGATTGAGTTCTTATAATACATGGCAAGTTTAGACCATCTTTCTATCCACATTTGATCTGCGTAGGCGTTGTTACATCCGTATTTGTAGCCGCGCCACTATTTGTAACATACCACTATTTGTAGCCGATGATTTTAGTCGGCACTACAAATAGTGTTGTCGCTGCCCGGGTGTCGCTGTCAACCCTATTTGTACATGTAGCCGCAAAGCTATTTGTAATCAACACTATTTGTAACCGAGTCGTGGATGCAGTGACCACAGCTGACATCTTTAGCCTTTTTAGCTCACTGGGGTGAGCTATTACGATGGTGCAGCATCCGTCGTCCGTTAGTAGGGCACGTTTCGTAACTGCTGAAGCTATTGATCTGAAACTTGGTACATATATACCCCTAGGTCAGATGACCCACCACACCAAGTTTCGGTCCCATTCGACTCTCAGTTTGGCGACCAGGTGGCAGAAACCAAAAACACAAAAAGTGCAATAACTCCTGAACTAATGACTAGATCATCTCCAAATTTTTATCATAGGTGTAGCTAATAAGGATACATAACATATATAACGGGTTTTTGATTTGACCTACTTTTCAAGGTCACAGAGGTCAAAGATCGACAAAAGTGACGAACCTGCCACAATTTGTCATTATTTCACCGAGCGACTTCATATCTTGCATAAACATGCATTGGAGGGGTACTTTTCAAAATACCAAGTTTCGGCCCGATTGGACATCCAGTATGGCCGCCAGGTGGCGTAACCTGAAAATCAAGTAAGTGCTATTACTTGGGAACGGCTTGACGCAGAGTGCTCAAATTTGATATTTACCTCCATCTAGATGACCTTTACATGCATGTCAAATTACGGCCTGATTTGACTTCAAACATGGCCACCAGGTGGCGTAACCCAAAAATCATCAAAGTGCTGTAACTCAGGAACGCCTTAACCCAAAGTGCTCCAATGTGCTCTGCGGCCCCCTGCAGATGACCTTTATGTCCCTGTGAAGTTTCGGCCCGATCGGACATCCAATATTGGCGCCAGGTGGCGTAACCTGAAAATAATCAAAGTGCTCTAACTCAGGAACGACTTGACCCAAAGTGCTCCAATGTGCTATGTGTCCCCCTGCAAATGACCTTTATGTGCATGTGAAGTTCCAGCCCGATCGGACATCCAATATGGCCGCCAGGTGGCATAACCCCCAAATCATCAAAGTCCTACCTGGGAATGACTTGACCCAGATTGCTCATAGTCATAACTGATATACCTCCCTCTGTCATTAGACTGTTATGTCCAACCCAGTGAGCACATGGTCCATGGACCATTTCATTTTTAGTCATTTTAGCCCTTGGTGGTTCAAGAATAGCCAAAAGGCGGCCTATGCATCTGTGCCGATGTGCGTCTTATTAGATTAGCGTTTATGTCACCCTCTTTCTTGTAGAACCGGGACCTGGAAATCGGCGTGTGCATGCCTGGCAGCTGCAATGCGGTTGATACCAAGGAATTAATGAGGATTGGATTGCTAGCCTTCGAAAATAAGTCCCTCTCCGACAATTCGACATTCGAGGTGGTTTATAGCCAGTGTTCCAAGGACCACGTTCCGGTGTCAGGATCGACTTGGGTGATGATGTAAGTCCTTGCCGCTGTCAACCAACTGGTGGAGCTATAGTTTATTTGGGGGAAACCGTAGATTAAATCTGCATGTTTCTAAACTGTTGAAGAACTCTCCGTCGTAGTCAACGTTGGAGGTACTGTAGGCTATAACATTAGATCATTCATTGACTAGACTGGTTCCCGTCTTTGCCGCTGCACTCCCGCTGGCGCTCACGTTCCGCTATACAAAGACAGGCACCGGGTAGCCAATTTGACAGGAATTCCTGTCCACGCCACTGCGCACCCTCCCTGCGCATCGCTATTGCGCAGCTTTTAGCGCAATGTTTGTTACTAAAATTAGATCAGATCCACGTGTTCCTACTGAGAGCTGTGCCATTTGACAGATCGTGGCTCTGAGATGCACACCGATAACACTGAGCAGCATGCATCTGTGCATAGGAGTCGGCCTACTATCAGGAGATGGCCAACGAACAGGGTTTTGCGAGAGGATAAGTCTCCTAGTCCACAAGGCCTGCTCAACACCTAGAAAGTACTCAGAATTTGTGCCTGGTGTGTGTGCAAATCAATACAGCTATGAAAATTGTCCGAAATACGATGTAATCCACTTCTGAGGCTCTCAAACTGCTTCGGCTTCCACCAAATTGTTCACTTACCACGAAATACCACAGCGCCATATGATCTTGGATAACGGAAAGGGTATTCCCCGAACAAATATAGCTCGTGACGTCATAACATTGGTACCCCGTGCCTGTATTTGAATAGCCGAACGTGAGTGCAGCCAAAGACGGGAACCAGTCTATTCATTGACCGCTTATCAGATTTGCATGCGAGTTCAGAATTGCCGACTACTGTTCATTCCACTTTCGAATTGCGCGATCGAGGTTTATGAACGATATCTCCGCAACAGCTGGATCAAATTTGACATGTCATACATCAATCGATTTGTCTTTTTTGCCGCTACAGCCATCATCACTGGCATTTTCCGTATAAACGTGACAGAAAAAGGTTCTTTCACCAATCATACTTCGTGTTTACGGCCGAAATGACGGCCATTTTGAAATGACGCAATGCATCGCCCATGTGTAAATTGCACTGAACACCATGGCGAAATGAAATGGGTTTTGAGAAAGAGATCCGTTATGTCTGCCCTACGCGAAAAATTAAGATATATGTAGCAGAAATATACCGACAAGAAAGACAAGTCAATTGATGTATCAATGGTATGTCGAATTTTAACCAGCCGTTGCGGAGGTATCGGCTGAAACCTCTCGCCAATCGGATGTGGAACAGTGGAATTAACTAGTCACACGTCGAATGTCAGCGTTTCCGTGCGCGGAAACGCTCGAAAGCATTTTATCCGCGGCCTTGGTCACGGCGCGGAAAAACAATGCTTTCGGGCGTTTCCGCGAACGGAAACGCTCCAATGGAAAGCCACCCTTAGATATGGAGACGATGTACAGCCTTAATCGAAAGTAAATGCACAGCTAATAAACTTAAATATTTCCCAAAATCTTCAGTGGATCAACCATTGCTTTTTATGGCAATTATTTAGGGCCTCAAGACACATTTTGAGGCAAAAAATATCATAATCTTGCATGAGTTGTATTTTTGACCAAAGTTTTAAATTTCTATAAAAAAGTGTGATTTTCAATCGCATATTTTTTAAAACTGAAACCAACGCCATTGTAAAGCTTTCCTGTTTCTGCACATGAAGAAATTTTCAAATTTTCAATCGGAGCTTCCATATCGTAATTATGAAGAATTCATCTCAAAGTTTCAGTCGAAACTCCGGTCAACAGTTCAAGTCTCATTTTATAGTCGACCTTTCCTTATTGTCCCAAGACCAAGATCACGAAATAATAAGTCCAATTCTTCGTAGGCCAAGTTAGTAAATGGCGTCAATTTCATAAGAGGTTACGTAGGCTCTCCTGCCTTCATTGAAACGGAGGAATTACCAAAGGTGACACCGCCACTCATCTCACACAAAAGACCGCCTGGCCTTGGACTACTCGATAAAGTATCACCAGGAGTAACTATTGTTGACCAGGCCATGAATAGGCCTATTCACATTATTCAGCGGGCTGGGTAGATCTAAATGAGATGGAAGGAATAGCCCTGACTTGACTGGAAAACCGAACGAAATTCATTTTGGAAAATGCTCTGTAACTTCTGTTCACCACCGAATTTTTTAAACCTGAAAAAAGCATTTTGCTGGGAAACAAACAGGCTATAAAGTGGCGTTCGTTTGGTTCCTATGAAATGACCGATAAAAAATCACGCTTTTTTACGGAAATTTCAAACTTTTACCAGAAATGCATTTTATCAAAATCCAAGGTAATTTTTGTCTCAAAATGTGCCTTAATGTCCTAAATATCTGCCATAAAAAGCAAAAGTTAATACACTGAAGGTTTTGGGAAATATTTAAGTTTATCAGGTGTGCATTTACTTTTGATTAAGGGTGTACATACTCATCTACATGTACCACGTTCAACGTATAGCCAAATGCTTGCAGCGCCGTCCTCTGCCTTATTGGTGTCTTAATGCTCGGCGGTACAATATGTGACGTGGTCATGAAGCAGCGACAGGCTGGCGGTTGCTGCTACAGAGTTCTCAAAAACCGTACTCACGAGATAAGCCAGAATGGTGCCAACGAGATAAGCCAGAATGGTGCCACCGAGGGGCCTGAGGCGACCAAATCTACGGATACTGACGCGAACAACACTGCTGCGACAAACGCCAATTCGGAAGAGAAAATTCATGAAGGAAAACCATTAAGTAAGCGTTGCGTCCTCGCTGTTATGCCGGTGTTATACCTGTCAGTGTTCTGTGGGTGAGTGTGTGTCCCCCTTATTGTTTGGGAAGCGCTGGCAGATAGATCGACATGTTTCTCTGTGTGTCCCCTATTGTCAAGTCGCCGCTTATTCCGTCAGACAATATAGGAGGGAAACACTTACAGATGGGGAACACTGGCAGATGTTACAGCGGTTTTACGTAGAGTTATACGCTATACGGACACGCTGGCGAACAATAGCCTAACAAGGGTTCATGATCATGAAACCTTTGTTCCAGATTTGCCGCACATGTGCGCCTTGCTTAGGGTAGGAACACACCTAACGCGATTCGTTGACGCATGCGACAACGCCTTTGTTATTTTCCGCCGCACTGCACGCAAACAATTGCGTTGACGCATGCGTCGCCCAATCGCANAGACTGCAGTATCTGCATATTGCAGTCTTCGTTTGGAAGCAGCATATCTCCCTTGTTTTAGGTGGCAGCTCTGAATAATTTTGCAAGAAAGGAGAGCAGTATCTACTGATGTTATTACACACCTACATTGTCCACTTCACTGAATAGGCAAGGCTGCAGAGGCTGTACAAGGGAAGACTGCAATATGCAGATACTGCAGTCTTCCATTGTAGGGCAGAATTGCGTTGACGCATGCGTCGCCCAATCGCATGCGAATCGCGTTAGGTGTGTTCCTACCCTTAAAGGCCTCGGGCCACTTGTGCGTTTTGCGCTGCGTGATGCGTCAAATCTTTTGTTATTTTCCGCCGTTCTGCTTGCTAAGGGTGGGTATACACTAGAGCCGTTGCGCTGGCGCATGCGTCAACGCTCGTGTCATCGCATTTGTGCATGCACACACTATATGCGATTTTTAACTGCGATAGAAGGTGCGTTTGTGCATAAAAACACGTAACGTTTGCTACAACGCAGTATATAAGCAGACAAAAAAATTTCTGGTGTCCTTTTTGCAATACAGCCATGGACGAGGAAGCAATGGATCTCGAGGTCGTCATGCAAATGATAGAGGAGGAAGAGAACGAGGAAGATGGTGGCTGGTGGCTTTGATGGCGTTGGTTTGGGGCGGAAACCCAGGGACTGTTGGCTCCATCCCATGAAAAAGAAAAGAAAAAGGAAAGAAGATTTTTTAAAGAGAATTCCAGAGTTAAAATAACATGATGGCTAGAAAAATGTGGCCTTCACCTTCTCAAGGCAATGCGTTGGCCTGTGCAGCGCGTTAAAAATTGGGAAATTTCCAATTCTTGCGGCAACGTAAAGCGATAACGCAACCGATACCAAACGCAACGCAACAATGTGGTCAACCCTTAGTTTTTCTATTGGTTCAATTTTTGCGACGACGCATATGCGCGAACGCATTGCGATGACGGCTCTAGTGTATACCCACCCT
>NMRB01000510.1:300762-323427 GCA_002633025.1 Notospermus geniculatus
AGGTGGCGGTCTTCATTGGTTTTACTGAGTTTCTCTGAATGTCTGTGACCAACATTTGGTTTCCGAGCGATAACTTAAGAAATAAGAAATACATCAGCCTAAGACTTACAGGATGTCTAGATGAATATAAAATACAGCTCAAGTTCGTTAACTGGCTCAATCCGTAATCATTTGATGGGTACTTTGCGACTTTATCGCCTAAAACACAGCTCGCCGATGAGGTGATCCCCGAGCCCAATATAGAATCCAATGCAGGTGACGTGTTTGTTGTTGGAATCCCCTGCTGCGTCACAGTTCCATTTACCAATGGCAAAATCAGAATTCAAGGTCTGCTTAGGCACTCCGTGACGTCACTATAGCTGTTTCGTCTTGGGCTGAGGACTGAATCTGTTTTTAGACGGCGAACACATTTCTTTGTTTTCTTTGTCTTTGTAAACTACATGTACATATATTTGCACTCAGTTTATTGTATTTCTCACACCGATGTAACTTGCTTATAAGGTGACAATAAAATATATTTGAATTTGAATTTGAATTTGTAAAACTTACGAAGGATAGGTTTGAACTGACCTACTGCAATGATCTATATTTCTGCACCACAGCTGGCGACACATGCATGTAGCAGAGATCTCTGGCGTTAGCCAGCTCTAGTTAAATAACAACATTCCTTTGCACTTGACAACTAATTAGATATATATGTTGTTATCTGCAGTGCCCTCTCTCTTGTCTCTCAATATCCAGAGGCGGTCTTCAAATTGACTGACAAGTCAATTTCTAGTTTGTAAACGCGTTTTCTTTCGCCGATTTAACCGGTTTAGTCTGGACGCAAAACCCCGACTTTCTGAGAAGTGGAAATTTTTGGATAGGAAGTGGATATTCGGCAAGCATGAATTAGAGAAATTTGGTCTTAGATGGCAAGCAAACAATAATGAATATTAATTACTACTGATCAGTATGGGGCCAATGAAAATTAAGACCTAATCATCATTAATTAGAGCCCATTTATGCAAACAGAAGGTGAAGATGGAGTCCTCCGACTCGCCTTCGCCGCCCTCGCCAAAAGGCATCGAAAAGTTGCGATTGTGAGCAGGCTATGCCTCCTACGAAGATTTTAAGACGGCGTTAAAGGCATCGAACTGTTTATTTGCACAAGTAACTGCTGTGTATGCAGTAAGCGTATAGTCTTGGATGCACGTCTCGCTCATTAATTATGCAGCGCTTTTAGAGCAACTGGCAGGGCAGAAAATATCGTGTAGTGGAGGGGGCCTTGCGGAAAGGAGCCACCTACAAGCGATTTTCAGAAGAAAGTGCCTATTTATCGAGCCTGGTTTGCAAAACAGTACGCCAAGTTTGGCTTAAACGTCGAGTTACCCGCATTGTCCTGAACCAGGTAATAAATTCCCTCCCCATATTTGCCGTCAGTTGATTAGCGCAGTGCGAGGAGTGGTGGGACCTCAACCTGAAGGTTGGGGGTTCGGAACCTGTGTGGTCTCACTCGCGATTTTTTTCATTTTTTTTCGCTTTTGTTTTTTTCCCTTTTTCTCAGGAGAGGCATATCAAGAAGAAACGTTTTGTGTTTTCGTACAAAAATAGACCCGAACAGTGGAAGGTGCCAACAAACGACAGCCGGATGGTGGCCTCATTGGCCATAGTAGTCAATGCTCAGTAACTACTGTAGGCCATTGGGTGAGGGTGCCATTGACATGAATACATGTATTGTTGTTTGGGTTCCGGATAAAAAATACTCATATTTATCGCTCCTGCCCTTGCCTAAAATAAGCACAGTGCCTCTCAAATTTTCCGTCCAAGAAGTACAACATGAACATCAGGTTTTTACGCTGTCACTGTGCCCCCTCGATCTCCCTTGGCCCTTGCTTGCACCTGGATAGGTTAGAACTTCCACCAAGGTTATAACAAACAATTGGCATATTTGCTTGCCCAATAGCCAAACGTGCTGAATAATATGGCAAGCACATATCCTGGTTAATATTCATTAGGGGGCGTGACATGCTTGCCAAATAGAGGCATTTTTTCAGCATTAGATGGCAAGCATGCTTGATAAATATGGACGAAAAAGGGAATTGCTTGGCAAGCATGCTTGCCAAATAAACCCGGCCTTTTGGATAACAGTCATTTTTGCATTTTTTATATCATTGTACCCATGAACTTAGCTTTGTACAGGAGAATGGGACCCAATGTACAGCTAACTTTTGAACGGTGGGATTTACACCCCATAAATGTATTATCAACAGATAGAAACCCGGTGTAAATCCCACCGTTCAAAAGTTAGCTGTACATCGGGTCCCATTCTCCTGTACAAAGCTCAGTTCTTGGGTCTAATGATGAAGTCAGTGTCCTGAGCTTCAAACGGTATTTTCTCAAAATGCTCAAGGGTGCCAAAGTGGCACCCGGCAGATTCTGAAACTCTATCATTTGGAGATACAAACAAATTGCTGTTATCCAAAATGTTCCACTTTTTCGTTTTGCGTCCAGACTAGTTTTCTTAAACCGTACTTAACGGGTTTACTACTCTTCCGAAAGAATCAAAAGTATCGTTGAATAAGATAAACCTGAGTCTTTTTTGTTGTTCTGTTTCATTGGATTGGCCTTCAACCGTACTGTCTATATTTTACTTACAGTGCATAGGTTGGACCTGGTATCTGTCGTGTGAGTGGCAGTTTTACTGCGGCGCTCCGATAATATTCGTCTGTTTCCACAGGTGAGGGCGAGTTTCTTTCTGCCCATTTTCTGGGTGGTTGTATCCGCAAATAAAGGCGTTATCAGTCGTGATCTCGGATCGTTGTGATGTGGTCTCCTGTCGTCGCTGAAAAAGACGTTGGGTGGCGCTGTTGTAAGGAATACCGGGAGTCACATTTGATGTGTGGACGTCAAAAAATTAGGAGTTTTGATCTGCCGCAACTCCAGATCTCAGATCATCATTATAATGATGATCTGAAGTTGCGGCAGATCAAAACTCCTATGCAGGTTTTGTATCTCGCGACGGCCGACGTAACCTTTGACCTTCAGGCAAAGTGGTATAGCATGCTCGATAAGACTGTTCAAATCTATCTATTTGAATGATCTGCGTTACCAATTAGGTATTGGAATGTTGCTACACATAAAAGAACGAGTTGAAGCATGTTACCTTACCTGTTGAAGGGTTTGTCACGCTTCTCTAGTGATGAAGGTATGGCAGCCATTTTTGTTTCGACATGGTATCAGTCCAGCCTCGCTGTTACCACTGGCTATATATAGGTTGCACAGGAGACCAGTCTTAAGGTTGGTAGGGAGAAAGATCCATCACCTAATGCATACTGTTGGGCTTTTAAACAACAAATACAGCTCTGGAAAAAAATATTAGACCACCTCTGTTTGACCCACTCCATTAAAATGGATCCCACAAACTCTCCAATCATTCTGTATGTACTGATTTATTTTGTTGGTTAAATTGCTAAACTTCTCCAACACAGTATCAAACACAGAAATTGACTTCCCATAATGAAGAAACAGTGGAGTTATTAAAAGGACGTTGTCAAAGGTTCAGACTAAAAGGAAGGATATGAAGTGCATAGGCCTACATTTACTGTGTAGACAGTTGTCCATTTTACACCGTTCAAATCAAACCTACATGTAAATTCCGCGAGCAGTGTCTAAAGCATCTTCGGGACTTTACGCTTATAATTACAGTTGAAGCCCTGTTTACAAGGTAGTACGTTTATTGGAACACAATGTGGCATAAATGACTATTGTGGGACCTATCTAAAGAGAAATGAGTAGAAATATAACGGAGGTGGTCTTATAATTTTTCCATAGTTGAAAATGCCGCTCAGTGTCTTCTCAGCTGCGCAACGACGTATTTGCAAGGTCTTGGTATACAACTTCATCAGATCCCAAAATGGAGGCAGTCAATTTTATTCTGATTGATTGCATTTTGGGCAGACTGAGGGGAAGTCCCCCGTGTTCATTGTCCACACATTCATTCGATTTTCCACGTTATTTTTGTTCCTAGGTCTTGGAAGCTCGGGCTCGCTAGCATCATCACTGCCGTATTGCTTCAGATCGCCGGCACAGTTGCGGTCATCGTTATTTTCCAATACAAAGCTCTCCTCGGCGTCGACCCATCATATTTCGGCGGCTTGTTCCGTTTTGGTGATTATGCTATAGGACTCGGTCTTGGTTATCTTCTCAGAAAATACAAGGGGAAGAATATCACAATCAGTCGGGTAGGTGCTGCATACTTATCTGATTCTCACCAGTCTATCTGGCCTGACGTCCATATATCCTGGTTTGAATCCATCACATTTCACGCTTCTCATGAGCTCACAGCCTCAGCCAATCATCGGTGTGCGAAAGCTAATCGATGTGCCAATCAAAATCCGTGCGGGAAGACAAGAGCAAGTGCCGAACGGCGATTTGTTTCACGAGTTCTGATTGGCTCGGAGCAGGGTCATTGTCAAGTAGGGGGCAGATTCATTTGTAATTTATGAGCTAACGCAAAAGACGACATGATTGGGACAAGGCTAAAGACGCAGTCGATGGTCTTGTTTGGACAAGATGGTGCTGCACCGCCTGAATGATTCCTTCGTCCAATTTTCGAATGCATCAGAAAGACAGGTGCGAGAAAGAAGACATACCAGTTCACGCAGCTGTCACCTAGTGGTCATTTTCTCGCGAGATTAAAAGAAACGAGATTGTTGTTCACGTCCCGTCTTCGAGCTGCAGTCTGATGGTGTTAAGGTCTCGGGCCACTTGTGCGTTTTGCGCTGCGTGATGCGTCAAATCTTTTGTTATTTTCCACCGTTCTGCTTCCTAACAAAAGATTNCTTCATCCTCGGAATACAACTCCAAATTTAATTTGGCAAAAAAAGACGCAAGCCTTCTCAAAAAAAGAAGCAAATCCACTTATATAGGCATAAACATGACATGGTCGATTAAGGTTACATTTTGGGGGGCTATTGTGTCGGGCATAGATCTAGGACATGAGTACGCTGATTGATCATATGCTAATAAGATATACCTGAGCCCGGAACCAGAGTGGGAAAAAAAATTTCGCGGCCCGGCTGGGTGCCCACTTGTGCGCTTGTAATTCGGATTCGTCAGTGTCCTGCAACTCCGCCATTGAATAGGCCTAAATTATGTCAAATATAGTTCTTCTCTTCACATCTGTTTCTAGGGGAAACAAGCCCTCGCCTGGCTGTTGATGATATTTCTATGGTATCCGATTTGGGTACCGTGGAACGGCCTGGTTCAGGACAACCTTGCTGTCAATGCCGTGTATATTGGAGCGAAAAGATGGTGGTGGGTCCTCGGCGTAGCTTGGATCATATTTGCATGTACCAATGGATATGGCGGTAAGGCCACCTGAGGCATAGCTAAATACGCATAGATGCGGTTCGTGCTCCGGTGCTGCGTTGGTAGGGATGTTTTTAAAGTTGACTGACCCAATGCTGTTCGACTCATCATTCAGTCCGGTCGGTCGACTTTTAAAGCACCCCTACCAACGCAGCACCGGAGCACGAACCGCGTCTATGTGTATTTTGGCTCCGGTGTGGCGATGCGATGCGTTCATTTCACCGCAGCGTTTTACCGGAAAGAAACAAACAAGGGAATACATTTGACATGACACAAACATGCTGTTGCGGTGCGGTGCTATATTTTGCCGCTGCGTTCCACCGGACCGGTATCTGGACTTTCTGTCCGGTGAAACCCAGCGGTGCCGCAGGTGATCTCCATTGTTTTCCATTATTTTCTGACGTCATTGTGGGGAAACCCCATATAATATTGCTTGAACGAACGTCATCCTCCCACAGCAGGGGTTTTTACCTCGCTCCTCTTTATCCGCTCACACAAACCCCTGCTGAAATACAACAGCCAGTGAATGTGATGTGGCTGTTCCATACTCCAGTTGCACTCCCTGTATTTTAAGGATAACTTGGAGAAGTAAAATTTCGTGGTTTTACCCAGTTTGATTTTAAAGTTTTGTGCTTTACAAATCACTTACATCTCTCCAAAATTGACTGAATTTTATCACAGAGGTTCTTCCTATGTATAGAGAAGATTCTTATTATTTTTGATTGTTAGTATGAGTCATAATTATTTTGGCACCCTGAAAATGCTGCATTCTGATTGGGCAATGGTTTTCTGACCGCCTCTGCTTGCCTGGGAGGCCCAATTTCAGCAGGGCTTTGTGTAGAGTGTATGAAGAGGAACGAGACCAAAGCCCTGCTGTGGGAGGATGACGAACGTCGACGTTCAGTCAAATTTAACGCCAAAGTGAACCGCGCGTATGTGTCATATCTGCCGCAACGGTCATGACGGTGCCGCACCGGATTACCGCAACGCAGGCATCGCACCCGCATGTATGTGTCGTCAGCTTTATAAAGCTAGGCGCACATGTCCCATAGAAATGGTGCGATTGCCGTCCGGCCAAAATCAGATTCGTCTGGTCGCATGCGATTGCCGTCCGTGTTTCACCCGCACATGTTAGCGTTCCTGCCGCGACGATTGTCCTTTTCAAGCCGAACCGCTGAGATGGAAACAAAAGCCAACAGGGCTATCCTGAAATGTGACGTCATTCCATGGGAATTTCCCCTGCGATTCGCATCCGTTCTGCCGGACGAAACAAACCAGTCTGTTCGTTCCGACCATCGCATGCGGCGGAAATATTTGCCGTACGGCAAACGCATGCACATGCGGGGGCTAAAGCTTAGCGCACATGTCCGACAAAACTCAATGCGTTAGGGGTGTCTGTTAAAATCGACTGTCCTGGCTGAATGACGAGTCGACAGCGTTGGGTCAGTCGACTTTAAAAACACCCCTAACGGATCGAGTTTTGTCGGACATGTGCCCTTAGCTTAAAGCTAAGCGCACATGTCCGACAAAAAGCCTTCCGAAATGTGTACGTTTATCGGATCCGTTCACCGGATGCACTTTAACGCACGGCAACGCCGCGCACATGTATGCGTTAAAATTCGCAGCACCGACGGATGTCAGTCTTTCCTTCACTGGGAAAATCGAAGGGTTATCCCAAAATTACGTCATTATAAAGGAATTCCTTCCGAATACCGGACGGCAACAGTTATTTTTGACGGATGAATGGAACATGTTCCAATCGTCCGATATCGCATACGTTACTCAATTCGTTCCGGATGATAATAACGGCCATGTGCGCTGGCATGTGTCAATCAGTGTGTCCCATTTCATTCCGATAACGGATCCGGTAAACGTATACATTTCGGAATGCTTTTTGTCGGACATGTGCGCTTAGCTTTAGGCTTAGCGCACATGTCCGACAAAACTCGATCCGTTAGGGGTGTTTTTAAAGTCGACTGACCCAACGCTGTCGACTCGTCATTCAGCCAAGACAGTCGATTTTAACAGACACCCCTAACGCATTGAGTTTTGTCGGACATGTGCGCTAAGCTTAATACAAAGTAGTACATTTCTTTTAGATCCGTCAATCGCATCCGATCCGGCAATCGCACCGTTTTTATCGGACATGTGCGGCTAGCTTTAGGCTTGGGCGACTCGCGATCAGTTCCAAAATTCAAATAAAGGCATTTACTAGTCTTTATTCATATGACCCATTATAATGTGGTAAAAGAACCGAGTTACAAAAGAGACACTCACAAAAAACAGTAGAAATATCTTGGAAGGTATTCCACTTGGGTTCCTCTAGCTTCGTGACGTGATGTTCGAGACTTCCTATTATACATGCTAGATAATGTATCATGACTTCATTGTTTACATTCAGTGTTTATAAACATGGATGTTTACATTATTTTATTTTGGGATTTTGGGACATGCCAATCCTGACCACCAACCTGAATACTTTCGGTATCAAAAGAATTTCTAGAAGGGCATACCACCAACAAATTTCTCATAAGACCAAGAAAGTTTGGATACAAACAAACAAAATGTAAATAAACAATGATTTTCCTGGCCCGCGTAAATACCCGTGTACATTATCTTTAACATGCTTTATTCAGGCATCTTCTGATTTCAGGGTTTGTCAATACTTTTTTGTCATGGCGAGCCCTTATTCCCCTCAGCCGACTGACCTACTGCGCCTACTTGGTGCATCCTGTGCTGATGTACGTGTTTTTCGTTGGCCTTCATATACATGCAGGCCTAATTATATGAGTGCAATGCAGATGATCGAGTTGTTCATTTCGAAATTTTATTTTCGTTCTTTTTCGTGTACCGGGTATGTAATTTTCAACAATAAAGTACACTAATTTTCTCATGCGTTTGTCTCAGTCTGTCTTTATAGCGATTTTACTCCAAAAACATGAAGTTGTACTCCAACATTTGAAAATTTCTCGGATTGTACTCGAAAAAAATGGATTGTACTCCAAATATTCTTAATGCTTCCTCCACAAAAAATGAGGGGGTAGGCAGGTCTGGTACAGCATGATTCGGCGGGAACTCCCAAGCTGGGCATCAGTACTTCGACGCGCGACCATCGCCGGCGACCAACCGCGCAATCTCGCGTTGACGCCGACCCCGATTTGGTCGGCGTCCGATCGCGAGATTCTAATTACTTGAGTCATTTCATTACGCGTCGCCGTCGCTATAAACTGCCTACGCAGTTGTGTACCGCGCCCCTTTCGGTTTACCCGCTCTCCACAATTACTGCTTACATGTAACTTCGTAAAATTCGCCGCGTTTGTTCAACAGATGGCGTTGAGAGAGTCGACCAATGAGAGCGCCGAGCAACCGGTAACCAAGCTGGCCTGAGACACTTTTTCATTGGCCGAGCGGTTCGTAGCCATGGTAGCACAAGAACATCCGTTGCCAACGGGCCAAAGAGTTCTGAAAGCATGGTGCTGATAGGCTGTAAAACTCGCGCCAGGCCCTGACGCCATCTGTTGACCAAACGCGGCGACTTCCACGAAGTAAAGCAGTTGTGGAGAGCGAGTAAACCGAAGGGGGCGTGACTCACAACTGCGTGGGGAGTTTACCGTCGCTGAAGTACGCTGGAATATAAATCAACTCCGCAAAGTCGGCGTCTAAATTATTTGATCGCGCACCGGTCGCCGACGCTCGGCATCCGAAGTATGAATCAACCTTGAGAAAGATACCACTAGCCTATAGTGCGTTACCATAAATTAACTAGGCTTACCACTTCACCAATTTTTCATTTTCAGTACCGAAGACTCTCTTGAGCTTTGAGTTTGACTCACTTCCTGGTGCCTTCAAAGCAAAGAAATATGGCTTCATGCTTTTCCATTACAATGACCAAAGAGCAGCGACGCAGCTACTGTCTAAGGGGAAAACTAGATCTGAAATTGAGTGCAGCAAAGTATGCGTGTCATGGGTCAAGATACATCTCGTCGAGTGCAAAGTGTTTAACTTCGACACCGTATCGTTCGAATGTGCCGCCTACAAGGGATTTTAGTGGGGAACCTGCTGGACTATGGTAGGCGTTGTGTGAGCGGTTCTACCGTTTTTCGAGGTTTCGTCCATGTTCACTGCGTCAAGGACGTCGTGACGCGACGTCATTACGTTGCTTTGCTCTGTTCGTGTTTTGACGTCTTCGGTACAAACCGCTCGCAACGCCCCCTGTCGGGATAAAAAGTTATGCGGGTGCTTCATTTCTGTATTAAGGTGAAGGGATACCTACAGATCGGCACAGGCCTAGCGGCGGTCTGAGAAACAAAACCTATTGTGCGGCAGCCGATAACAATAGCTTATTGATCGACTCGAGTGGAATTCCCCGCGTTTCCTGCGATTTTCGGTTTTGTTTTGCACTTTTGATGATTTTTATGAAGTATCAGTTTTAATTGATAGTAAACTTAGTCTTCCAGCTGCCAAACAGTTCCCTTTTTCGTCCTTATTTAGCAAGCATGCTTGCCATCTAATGCTGAAAAATGTCCCTATTTGGCAAGCATGTCACGCCCCCTAATGAATATTAATCAGGATATGTGCTTGCCATATTATTCAGCACGTTCGGTTATTGAGCAAGCAAATACATGTATGCCAATTGTTTTGGAAGAAATTTTAACCTATCCAGGTGCAAGCAAGGGCCAAAGGAGGTCAGTGTGTGTGTGGGGGGGGGGGCGGCGGCACAATTACACAGAGTAAAAACTTGATGTTCATGTTGTACTTTTTGAGAGGCACGGCGCTGATTTTAAGCAGGCGGGGCGATAAATATGAGTATTTTTATCTGGAACTTACTTAACGGGACCCAAACAACAATATTCAAGTCAAATTCAAGTCAATGGCAACCACACCTACATGTATGAGCATTGCCTACTGTGGCCAATGAGGCCACCATCCGGCAGTCTAAGTCGTTTGTTGGCATCCTCGACTGTTCGGGTCTATTTTTGTACGAAAACACATAACGTTTCTTCTTGATATGCCTTTTCTGAGAGAAAAGAAAAAGAAAACAAGAGAAAAGGGAAAAAATAGAAAAAAAAGAAAAAATCCCGAGTGAGACAACGCGAGTTTCGAACCTCCGAACTTCAGGTTGTTGAGCCGACATCCTGTGCACTACGCTAATCAACTGACTGCGGATGGGCGGAGGATATTTGTTACCTGGTTCACGGCAATGCGTGTAACACGACGTTTAAGTACTGTTTGGCAAACCAGGCTCGATAAATGGACATTTTCTTCTGAAAATCGCTTGTTGGTGGCTCCCTACCGCAAGGCACCCTCCACCACACGCCACGGTCTCCCATACCAGCTGCTCAGCGCTGCATAATTAATGAGTTAGACGTGCGTCCAAGACTACGCTTTTACTGCATACACAGCAGTTAGCTGTGCAAATAAACAGTTCGATGCCTTTAACGCCGTCTTAATCTTCGTTGGAGGCATAGCCTGCTCCCAATCACAACTTTTCGGTGCCTTTTTGCGACGGCGGCGAAGGCTAGTCTGAGGACTCCATCTTCGTCTACTGTTTGCATAATTAATGGGGTCTAATTAGGCCTTAATTTTCATTGGTCCATACTGATCGGTGGTCATGAATATTCACTAGTGTTTGCTTGCCATTTAAGACTAATTTCTGTGTATTTGGCAAGCATTGCTTGCCAAATAACCACTTCCTAGTTTATAACGGATGACTGAAATGATTTTTTTGAGAAAACTCTCTATGGATGACTGAAATGATTTTTTTGAGAAAACTCTCTATAGGCACCTGAAGACTGCTATGTAGGCTATAATGGTATAATCCGGAACAGCGCAGTCGGTAGCCAAGATTCAGAATTTCGCCCCGAAGATGAAATTTTAGGGTCTAATTAAAAGTTAATTAATAACGTTACTGCAAACCCAAATTCACAATTTTATATCGGAATATACCGAGCAGGGTTTATACTTAAGTAACTTGAATAAACTTGGTGTAATAGATTATTTAGGTTATAACCTAAATAATAACGTTACTGCAAGTCGATAAAAGTCGATATCTTTTCTATAAATAGAAAAGATATCGACTTTTCAATTTTACGCGTGCATTATTTTGTGCTTAGTTATACCTTCACCTTAAAGGTCAATACATAAAAACAACGTGCACACTTGTAAATAAGTTTTGACAGCAATGTTTTTAAATTCTAAAGGTGTGTTTGGTGAAAGGTCATAGCGACACTTGGCTTTGCCACTGGGATCTAGCTCCTCCAACATTATCATATCAAAAGCTTCAATGACTGGACTTCGATTCGAAGATATAACAGCCTGCTGTGTGGTAAGCAGCAATGGCGACCATCACCAACAGGAGAAGCTGGACCCCGGCAATGCCAAACCTATGTGACCTTACAACTGCAAGTCCTGCATCAGTGTCAAGACCTCGATTCGAAGATATCAACAGCCTGCTGTGTGGTCAGCAATGCCGACCATCACCAACACGAGAAGCTGGACCCCGGCAATGCCAAATTGCTGTGACCTAAGTGCGATTTTGGTGTACCTCGATCTGCAGGATGAAACGTTGGCCAATATTAAGCTCTCCACATAACAATAAAAAAATTCCCTAACAATCCACGACACTAAGACCCAATACAAGACCCAATTGTTTTTCTGTACAATAGTATTACATGTGTATTCACAGTGTAGCCTCTTTCTGTAAAAACACTGTAGCCGTGGTTACACTACATAAATTCCCCGGGTTTTCTGGCGGTCATACCTATGGATTGCCGGGCTTCAAGACACCCGTGTCTGAAAAACACGGGTTTTTGAAACTCGGCAAGCTCGCCATGCTTTTCGAAATCCCCGTGTTTTCGTTAGTTTTTGGCACGGCTACACATGGCGCAATCAATAAGTGACGCCGAATCGGTAGATGTCGTCCTGGGTAACCCTAAAGTTTACCCAGGACCAACCTGGGTACCCTAAAAGTTAGGCCCTGACGCCAGGGCACAAAAGTTTACCCAGTTTGAAATTCGCGCACTATTTCACCTGCGGTCGAGGATCTTGAAAACGGCACTTCAGTCATATGTCAGTGGACGAAATCCATCAAATCGGCAAAAAAATGGCAGCTGATAACGTCACTCGTGTTGCTGCGGAGGATTTGCAGATGTATTTGGTCTGTACGAGAAGCAGGGCGAACAAAACGAGCCTTCGGAGTAATTCTTCAAACCATCAATCATTTATTCAACAACAATGAAAGATGTGGCGTTCTGAAAATACACAAATTGAAGGAATCATAAGTAAAGGAGTTACAAATTGTACCCTTAACTAGGCCTGAATGGGCCTACTCTTACATATTATGAAGTTAACGCCTAAAGCTAGGCCTAAACCTAACGTAGGTAGATAGATAGATAGATAGATAATCTTTATTTTCATCGGTATGGAGTAAAGATACAAACATGAGCTCATTAGAGCTCTTTGACCGATATCTAACAAAGTAATAAAATAACAGAGGAATAGGAGAAAACATAAAAGCACAGGAAGACTAGAAATTAACACCGATACAGAGAGCAGTGTAGGCGAAGAGGAAAAGCTCACAAAAATTACAAAGACTAGAGATTCATAAAATGGATACAGAGAGTAGTACAGACTAAAAAGAAAGGAACATAAGATATGGACTTAAAATCATAAAAACCAAGGCATAAAAAGAGAGTCCAGGCTCGCATCATCTGCACATGGCACATTTGCATGACGTTCCGCTCTAAGAGTTTAACAATCTTTTGAAATCCCGGAAGTTTTCAGCAATTCTAAGACATTTGGGTAGCTCATTCCAGAGCTTAGCACCATAATAGGAGAAGGATTTTTTGCCATAGTTCACGGTCCTGTAATTTGGCAGTACTAAGTTCGGATTTCGGAGTAAATGGCTATTTTGTTTGAGTGAGACCAAGTCAAACAGATAAGATGGACAGTCTTTTGTCAAAATCTTAAAAACTTGAGAAGCAATTTGTCGCTGTCTTAAAATTTGGAGAGATACAGACATATCTTTATTAAGAAGGACTTCGTAGGTTGAGTTATATTCTTGGTAGACATATTTTAATGCTCGGAAGTTGAGCATTTCCAGCTTTTTGGTATTGGCTTCATTGCAGAAATGCCAAATTACCGGGCAAAAGTTGAAATTGGACTTGACAAAAGACTGGTATATAATTTTACGGCAAGAAAGGGGCATGTGTTTGCCTATACGGCGCAGTACATTTATTTGGCGTGCTGCTTTTCTACAGAGGTTAGACACATGTACATCGAAATTCAATAGATAGTCTAAGGTGACACCGAGCAATTTTACCTCGCTGGTGCATTCAGTGTCGGTACCTTGGATGCTGAAGGTAGGGTTCCTGCTATGGGTCTTTTTACCCACAGCAAGGCCTTGAAACTTCCCTGGGTTGGCCTCCATCTGATTGTCAGTAAACCAGTTAACCAGGACCCCACCCTCAGCCTCCAAGGTCCGTTTCATAACATCAAAATCCTTGTTGGCGTAGGTGATTGTGTTATCATCAGCGTAATTGAAAAGTTTAGTATCACAGACGAATTGAAAGATATCGTTGATAAAAATGTTAAATAAGATCGGTCCTGCAATTGATCCCTGTGGAACACCTTTCGTCAGTGGTAGAAAAGAACTCTGTGTGTTTCCTATTTTCACGCATTGTTTCCGATCAGACAGGTAACTGTCCACCAACCCTAGAGCACTGTCAGACAGGTTGTATGCGCGAAGTTTTTCGAGCAACAACCTGTGGGGGAGGCAGTCGAAGGCCTTCGAGAGGTCCATGAGGATAGCTCCAACGAAGTGCCCCCCGTCAATAGCCCTCCTCCATTCCTCAGTTAACGCCAAAAGTGCGGATTGGCAGTTATACCCCTTTCGGTAGGCAGACAGGAATGGATGGAAGGCCAGACGGAAATGGTCACTCAGCTGGTCCACCATGGCCCTCTCGAAGATCTTCGACTCAATAGGCAGAATACTGACCGGTCTATAAAACTTCTTGTTTAAGGGATCTTCTTTCTTAAAAATTGGCGTAACTCGCGCCTCCTTCATTTGGCTAGGAAAAATGCCCTTTATAAGCATAAGATTAACAGCCTTAGTGAGGTGGACCAAGAAGGCTGGCTTTATGATCCTTAAAATTTTGATAGAAATGTTATCTAAGCCCGTCGCCTTCTTGCTCCCCACACTTGATAGATATTTATCAACTTGTTTACATGTTACTTCCTTGAAAGTAAACGATTCACAGCTTGGCATGAAATCTTTGATTTTATTTACACTGGGGTGGTTTTGCACCTCCTCCTCTGTTAACTCCTTGCCAATATCTTTGGCTACCTTAGAGAAATGAGTATTAAAAATGTCACAGACGGTTTTCTGATCAGTGACCACAGTATTGTCCTCGGCAAGAAATATTTCCTGTCCATGGGTGGAGTTCTTACTAAGGAAAGGCTTGATGGTGGGCCAGAAGTCTCTAGACGATGGCCCACCAACACACCTTTCAAAGAAATAGTTTCTAATGGCCGCACGTTTCATGCTAGTCACTTTGTTCCGTTGTTTACGAAAATTCTCAAAATTTCTCTTGGTTCGTGATTTTTCAAAGGTCCGTCTCAGTTTCTTTCCATTCATAAAAGGAGCGCTGACTCGCCTTGGTTTGCGTTCCTTTAGGGGGATATGATCGTCAATTATTTCGAATACTATCCTGTGTTGCATCCAGATGACGTCATCGACGTCATCAAAGATATCAGCTACATGTAGTGGAGCGTGAGATATATCCTCTAGCAGGTCGCACTCGTTTAGATCCTTGAAACTTCTATAGTGCAACGTCCCCTTTGGTAGTGAGTGAAGTTGGGACTTCATCACACAAGCGACGAGTCGGTGTACGTCGCTAAGTCCTGTATTAAACACCAAAGATTTATTGAAAGATGTTTTTTCTCTCGAGACAGCATGTCGAAATTTAGATCACCAAGGAGAATTATATTCTCAAAATTTATGAATGCCTTGTCGAGGGCCTTCGTTGTCTCATCTGTGAAGGTCCTCGTAGCCAGAGATGGTGGTCTGTAATTTGCCATCACCAGCCATTTTGATTTGTTTATCTGTAGTTCGATGTGTATTGCTTCTGTCCGTCCGGGCTCGAGTTCTGGTCTTCTCCGCGAGGGGATGTCAGATCTTACATAGACCATGATTCCTCCTCCGTTGCGGTTTCTGTCACGCCTGAATAATCGATAGCCCTCCACATTGAATACAGCATCTGAATAAGTATCGTCAAGCTTAGATTCGCCAATGACTAGCATGTCAACAAGTTTTTGGTAGAGCATGTCCATCAGCATGATATACGTCAGTCAATAAAGTATTCTGAACTCTCACGGATACACTAGCAACAGAAATATAATGTACATGTACATGTACTTTTAAATAATATTGCAGTTTTGTTTTGTTGCATTCATTGCAGAGCCTCTTTTTCAAAAAATCTCAGTAGGCCTACTCTGCACGGTTATCATCTATTCAGGTTAGATCAATCTGACTAATCTCCTATACTTGGGAATTCCATGTGGATCAATCGGACTCTATCCACATCAGAAGACGGATGGGGATTCTAGTTGAGTGGACAAATGTTTCATCATTAGGCTAAGCTTTCATCCTGTATCACTCTGCTGTCAACATGGTGCAGAGGAACGGCAACACCTGTCAAATCTAAATGCCTTCATACACTGATCGACGAAAGTGGCAGGCACTACAATAGGGAGGTTTCGCAAATCTGACGAAGCGCGAAGTACGAAATACGAAATTGGACTTCATTTCCATGACGTAATGTATTTTAGGAGATGGTTGGTGCCACAAATATCGCCTGCTGCAAAAGTGTATTTTAGCGTATTACGTTAAATAGATAGAGTTACGGTGTATATTAAACTTAATTTATCTTTCGTGTCCACTTCGTAGATACGAAGTGGAAATTCACAAATTCAAGATGCACCATAACTCTTTCGGTCTTACACGATACGCTAAAAGACGCACTGGCAGCAGGGACATTTGTGATACCAAACATCGGGTCCTGGAAATGAAGTTGAATTTCGTATTTCGTACTTCGTTTTTCGTCAGATTTGCGAAACCTCCCTAATAGTCAATTCCAGTATCTAGCTAAATGTCATCAGAAAATCAGGGCAACAGTATGACACACTCTATCATCATCGAAAGGAGGGTGGTAATACCGATTTCTAAGATCAACTTTTTAAATTTTACATGTGAGGTACATGGTGACTGTAGCTTAAGACACTATACGATGTCTTCCTCAGGAGTGTACGATGGTTGTGTGCACGATTCATTGCACGGAAACCCGTAGAAGGAGTGGGAATTTGTGTGAGTTGGAAACTTGGCGGCACTGATCAGTTGAATTTCGGGATATTTAGACAAAACATTACACCTGCCGTAGGAAAATTCAAGCCAGAGCAGCCTTTTAGCGTAAAATATCTTTCAGGGCATGAGTCCTTTGTACGGATTGTACAAAAACCAAAAATCACCGAACTACGTGTAGTATCGGAAACCATATTGTGTTTGGTCATGGTGTCTGTCTGTCTGCCTGTTTGTCGGCAGTCTGTCACACACGTCAGTGCCAATGTTATGCTGGGCTAATTAGGGTGTGACATCACGTGAAGAACCTCTATAAATATAGAGTGTAGAATATAGATGAACTATGTGTTTGTGACGAGACATAGCCTATTTTGTCCATATCCTTCTAATCTCCATTCCACTTCCGATTGGCGCGAGGTTTATCAACGATAGCTCCGCAACGGCTGGGCCGATTTTGATGAAACATACGTCAATCGACTTGTCTTTCTTGGCGGTACAGCCATCATCAGTGACATTTTCCCGAAAAACGTGACAGAAAAAAGTTCTTTCACAAATCACAGTTCGTGTTTACGGCCGAAATGGCGGCCATTTTGAAATGACGCCATGCATCGTGCACGTGTAAACTGCACTGAGCAGCATAGCGAAATGAAATGGGTTTTGAGAAAGGGATCCGTCATGCAGGCCTTACGCGAAAAATGAAGATAGCAGAAAGATACCGGCAAGAAAGACAAGTTAATTGATGTATGGTATGTTGAATTTGACCCTGCCGTTGCGGATATATCGGCTGAAAACCTCGCGCCACTGGGATTTGGAATGAACTGTAATTCCGCAGATTCACGTTTTTGTTTCAACCTGGTCACCGTCGTTGGCATCGTCGGATTCCACGAACACCGTGTGGATTTCACCGTCGCAGGTTTTGGCATCAGAATTAGGTATGGCATCAGGACGCCCATTACGACATTTGCTCCCTCCACACTTGAAGAATACTTTCTCCAGGCCTACCATGGGTGCCTCAAATGCCAAGGATACAAAGAAGGAAAGGCAATACGTGTTGAATAAATGTCCCGTTATAAGATAGTGCTGAAAATGAAATGTAAAAACTTACATGTAAAGACCGGTGTAAAAGAATCTAATGTCCGGATATGTGATGTCCCCCAACAATACATTTACGGAATAAGCGGCTCCATTGAATTGAACTCTAGAGAGACCAAAACCCCTGTGACAAACAATACACGGNGATCAGGGGGACATTTGATTCTATTACACCTGGGCCGACCGCACAGAAAGTTAGTTACAACGCATATTCTCATTAAAGGAGCACGGTATTGCCACTTTTTCTCGACAGCCGGCACCACCGCGCCACTCTCCAACCCGAAGGTCTAACTACGTGTCGGCGAATGACCCGATTTACTGCGTACATTTTGTAATGCATTTTTGTAGTTTGTCTTACTGCCGCTAGCTCCCTCTACGTCGGCAGTCAAATAACGCATTTGAGATCCAATACCGTGCTCCTTTAACGGTGTCTTCCCATTTCGCCCTTTCCCAATTCGCCCCCTAATGGTTATTGTTAGGGGTAGCTACCAGTATTTAATGGATTTACTGTTAGGGGGCGAAATGGGAAGGGGCGAAGTGGGAATAAACCCCTTTAACATCGCCGGAAGTGGCCGTCAGAAATTCTACTAGGGGCGCTGTGATCGTGCGAGATGTGAAATCGGTGTATTGAATCATCACTAAATGCTGTCGGACCAACCGGGCCTTTGCGAAAATTCACTAATCCTCCGAGAGCTTTCATAACTTACTAGTGTGATATCAGTGCTATAGAAAAGTCTCCTTCGTCCTTGTTCGAACACGTACATCAGCACAGGATGCACCAAGTAGGCGCAGTAGGTCAGTCGGCTGAGGGGAATAAGGGCTCGCCATGACAAAAAAGTATTGATAAACCCTGAAATCAGAAGATGCCTGAATAAAGCATGTTAAAGACAATGTATCACGGGTATTTACGCAAGCCACGAAAATCATTGTTTATGTACATTTTATTTGTTTGTATCCAAACTTTCTTTGTCTGATGAGAAATTTGTTGGTGGCATGCCCTTCTAGAATTTTTTTGATACCGAAAGTATTCAGGTTGGTGGTCAGGATTGGCATGTCCCAAAATCCCAAAATAAAATAATGTAAACATCCATGTTTATAAACACTGAATGTAAACAATGAAGTCATGATACATTATCTTTAACGCGAGAACCGATGGGGGATGTAATATCATGTATAATAGGAAGTCTCGAACATCACGTCGCGAAGCTAGAGGAACCCAAGTGGAATACCTTCCAAGATATTTCTACTGTTTTTTTGTAAGTGTCTCTTTTGTAACTCGGTTCTTTTACCACATTATAATGGGTAATATGAATAAAGACTAGTAAATGCTTTTACTTGAATTTTGCAACTGATCGCGAGTCGCCCAAGCCTTAAGCTAAGCGCACATGTCCGACAAAAAGCCTTCCGAAATGTATACGTTTACCTGATCCGTTACCGGATTAATATGGGACACATTGATTGACACTTGCCACCGCACATGGCCGTTATTATCATCCGGAACGAATTGAGTAACGCATGCGATATCGGACGATTGGAACATGTTCCATTCATCCGTCAAAAATAACTGTTGCCGTCCGGTATCCGGAAGGAATTCCTTTATAATGACGTAATTTTGGGATAACCCTTCGATTTTCCCAGTGAAGGAAAAACTGACATCCGTCGGGGCTGCGAATTTTAACGCATACATGTGCGCGGTGTTGCCGTGCGTTAAAGTGCATCCGGTGAACGGATCCGGTAAACGTACACATTTCGGAAGGTTTTTTGTCGGACATGTGCGCTTAGCTTAAAGCTAGCCGCATATGTCCGATAAAAACGGTGCGATTGCCGTCCGGCAATCGGATGCGATTGACGGATCTAAAAGAAATGTACTACTTTGTATTAGCCCCCGCATATGCATGCGTTTGCCGTACGGCAAATATTTCCCCCGCATGCGATGGTCGGAACGAACAGACTGGTTTGTTTCGTCCGGCAGAACGGATGCGAATCGCAGGGGAAATTCCCATGGAATGACGTCACATTTCAGGATAGCCCTTTTGGCTTTTGTTTGCATCTCAGCGGTTCGGCTTGAAAAGGACAATCGTCGCGGCAGGAACGCATACATGTGCGGGCGAAACACGGACGGCAATCGCATGCCACCAGACGCATCCGATTTTTGCCGGACGGCAATCGCACCATTTCTATCGGACATGTGCGCCTAGCTTTATAAAGCTGACGACACATACATGCGGGTACGATGCCTGCGTTGCGGTAATCCGGTGCGATTATGCGGTACCGTTGCGGCAGATATGACACATACGCGCGGTTCACTTTGGCGTTAAATTTGACTGAACGTCGACGTTCGTTCAAGCTATATTATATGGGGTTTCCCCATAATGACGTTAGGAAATAATGGAAAACAATGGAGATCACCTGCGGCACCGCTGGGTTTCACCGGACAGAAAGTCCAGATACCGGTCCGGTGGAACGCAGCGGAAAAATATAGCACCGCACCGCAACAGCATGTTTGTGTCGTGTCAAATGTATTCCCTTGTTTGTTTCTTTCCGGTAAAACGCTGCGGTGAAATGAACGCATCGCATCGCCACACCGGAGCCAAAATACACATAGACGCGGTTCGTTCTCTTGTGCTGCGGTCGTAGGGGTGCTTTAAAAGTCGACTGACCGGACTGAATGATGAGTCGAACAGCATTGGGTCAGTCAACATTAAAAACATCCCTACCAACGCAGCACCGGAGCACGAACCGCATCTATGTGTATTTAGCTATGCCTCAGGTGGCCTTACCGCCATATCCATTGGTACAGGCAAATATGATCCAAGCTACGCCGAGGACCCACCACCATCTTTTCGCTCCAATATACACGGCATTGACAACAAGGTTGTCCTGAACCACGCCGTTCCACGGTACCCAAATCGGATACCATAGAAATATCATCAACAGCCAGGCGAGGGCTTGTTTCCCCTAGAAACAGATGTGAAGAGAAGAACTATATTTGACATAATTTTAGGCCTATTCAATGGCGAAGTTGCAGGACACTGACGAATCCGAATTACAAGCGCACAGGTCGGCACCCAGCTGGGCCTGTGCACTGAGCAATATCACCAGCTGTTTGACAGTGGGTGTGGGCCTTCACGCCTAACACCATCTGCAGCTCGAAGACGGGACGTGAACAACAATCTCGTTTCTTTTAATCTCGCGAGAAAATGACCACTGGGTGACAGCTGCGTGAACTGGTATGTCTTCTTTCTCGCACCTGTCTTTCTGATGCTTTCGAAAATTGGATGAAGGAATCATTCAGGCGGTGCAGCACCATCTTGTCCAAACAACACCATCGACTGCGTCTTTAGCCTTGTCCCAATCATGTCGTCTTTTGCATTAACTCATAAATTATAAATGAATCTGTCCCCTACTTGACAATGACCCTGCCTCCGAGCCAATCAGAACTCGTGAAACAAATCGCCGTTCGGCACTTTCTCTTGTCTTCCCGCACGGATTTTGATTGGCACATCGATGACCTTTCGCACACCGATGATTGGCTGAGGCTGTGAGCTCATGAGAAGCGTGGATTCAAACCAGGATATATGGACGTCAGGCCAGATAGACTGGTGAGAATCAGATAAGTATGCAGCACCTACCCGACTGATCGTGATATTCTTCCCCTTGTATTTTCTGAGAAGATAACCAAGACCGAGTCCTATAGCATAATCACCAAAACGGAACAAGCCGCCGAAATATGATGGGTCGACGCCGAGGAGAGCTTTGTATTGGAAAATAACGATGACCGCAACTGTGCCGGCGATCTGAAGCAATACGGCAGTGATGATGCTAGCGAGCCCGAGCTTCCAAGACCTAGCAACAAAATAATGTCGAAAATCGAATGAATGTGTGGACAATGAACACGGGGGAATTCCCCTCAGTCTGCCCAAAATGCAATCAATCAGAATAAAATTGACTGCCTCCATTTTGGGATCTGATGAAGTTGTCTACCAAGACCTTGCAAAATACAGACGTCGTTGCTCAGCTGAGAAGACACTGGGCGGCATTTTCAACTCTGGAAAAATTATTAGACCACCTCTGTTATATTACTCATTTCTCTTTAGATAGGTCCCACAATAGTCATTTATGCCACATTGTGTGTTGAGTAATGAAGCGATGATATCTTCCGATGCATGAAGAACTTCAACATTCAACTGTCTGTATCCGCTTTATTCATGAAGATCCAGAAATGGGTTCACAGGTGATGAGAGAAATCCAAAATGTACAAGCAGTACTGGCGATAACTTGTTGACATCTTAGTTGCAAGCAGACTGTTCACATACCGGTAACTGACGTTGATAGGTAAAGAAGACGAGACTATTAACGACATGAAGGTATTGACTAAAAGATGTCGAGGATGTTGAAAACGTTGAGAATGTCGAGCATGTTGAAAACGTTCGACGAGAAGGTTGGAAATGTTGGTTCAAAATTTACATCGTGCATGTTCTAGGATATCATTCTTCATTTCAACAACGTTTCCGCACGAGAATACGGACACTGAAGCGGCCAAAATGCCAGGTTTTGCGGAGCGAACGCAAAACACGTCTTGCAAGTAGAGACAAAAATGGCGAAAGGCCCCGAGTCACGCTACTGTCGTCATATGACGTCACAGGCGGAACACCGAAGGGAAATCCCAAGTTAACCCCTTCAGGCACACCAGGTTTTAACTTGAAGAAAGTTGAGAGAAATTGCCCAGAGAAACTAATGCTTGGAAGTTGTTCTCTATGGCCCACTAGTATCAACCATGAAAACCGTTTAAAAATTCCAAAGCAAATTTTTGAAAAAATCAACATTTTGTTCAATTTCGCAAATTGACATCTTTAGATTAAAAAAAA
>NMRB01000510.1:324283-336934 GCA_002633025.1 Notospermus geniculatus
ACAGGATGCTCAGCATCTACAAAGTACACTTGGTCATTCACCATTTTGCATCATATTAACTTGGAGGAGCATAATTCCTCCAAGATTTTAACTTGAACACAATTGTGGGCTAGGGCGCATACTGAGCAAGCATTCGAGGCGGTTCCTGCCTCATTGGCGACTTACTGGAAATGCCATCTCGTCAAAGACAGCCAACATCCAGACTATGGACAAAGATTGAAACAGGCAATTAGAGAGTTTAATGCAGCTAATCATGCTTAAAAAGTTTCAGGCGCAATTCTAATTGGTGATCCTTTCCTACTAGTCTTGGGTTAACCACATTTAACATGACAATTTTTTTTCCTTAAAAAAGAACGGTCTCTAAGAAACTTTAATTTTCACAAAAAGCAGATTTTTTGAATTTTTTTTCTCGACAAGTCAAAGATAAGTGGGAAATGATCTCTATAAAAGATTTCATCCAGATGGTCATGAAATGTCCCATCAGTATCATGAAATAGCATTGTTTTTTAAAATCTAAAGATGCCAATTTGCGAAATTGAACAAAATGTTGATTTTTTCAAAAATTTGCTTTGGAATTTTTAAACGGTTTTCATGGTTGATACTAGTGGGCCATAGAGAACAACTTCCAAGCATTAGTTTCTCTGGGCAATTTTTCTCAACTTTCTTCAAGTTAAAACCTGGTGTGATGGACAACTGTCTACATAGTAAATGTATGCACTTCATATCCTTCCTTTTAGTCTGAACTTTTGACAACGTCCTTTTAATAACTCCACTATTTCTTCATTATGGAAAGCCAATTTCTGTGTTTGATAATGTCTTGGAGAAGTTTAGCAATTTAACCAACAAAATAAATCAGTACATACAGAATGATTGGAGAGTTTGTGGGATCCATTTTAATGGAGTGGGTCAAACAGAGGTGGTCTAATATTTTTTCCAGAGCTGTATTTGTTGTTTAAAAGCCCAACACTATGCATTAGGTGATGGATCTTACTCCCTACCAACCTTAAGACTGGTCTCCTGTGCAACCTATGTATAGCCAGTGGTAACAGCGAGGCTGGACTGATACCATGTCGAAACAAAAATTTTCAGCGACGACAGGAGACCACATCACAACGATCCGAGATCACGACTGATAACGCCTTTATTTGCGGATACAACCACCCAGAAAATGGGCAGAAAGAAACTCGCCCTCACCTGTGGAAACAGACGAATATTATCGGAGCGCCGCAGTAAAACTGCCACTCACACGACAGATACCAGGTCCAACCTATGCACTGTAAGTAAAATATAGACAGTATGGTTGAAGGCCAATCCAATGAAACAGAACAACAAAAAAGAATCAGGTTTATCTTATTCAACGATACTTTTGATTATTTCGGAAGAATAAGTAAACCCGTTAAGGTGGCGGTGGTGACAAGCCCGGCGTATTTTCCCGCTGAATATGGAAATGATTTGAATGAATTTATTCATGCCCTCAACCGCAGTCGGTCACACTCATAGCCTGTTTCAATATTTGGCAAGTACAGTTCTTAGGCATGCTAGGCCCGGGATGGTATTGCGCAATACCTCTTTCGACGCCTTTGCATTAGATAATTTTTGAACAGACTTTATCCGAACGTGACCAACTCCACACGCGTTCTTCATTACCATAACAAAGGGCTCGCGGGGAAAGTTGCGGACTTTTTCACAAATTTTCACGAGCGATTTCTTTTTTGTGCCTGGATCGATGGTCAATCTGATCTCGAATATGATCTGGAAAAAACTTCTTCTAAGGCCGTTCCAGCCCCGATTTTTGAATTTCAGAGGAAAACAGCAAAAATATTCAATTTTCTGTTTTGACCTTTTTCAGGCCACTAATTAAGCAATTGCTAATTAGTTATTTCAATTTTGAAAAATCGGGCCTGGACGACCATAGAACTCGCCATGCTGCATCCATCACTACCTAAAATCCGGCCATTTGGAGCCGGCTGTACCCGTTATCGCCTCTGAAAACTTCATCTGGGACTTGCATTGTTCATGAATAAAGTTATATCAGTTAATTATTGTGCACTTTTTCAATTCGGAGATCTGCAACAATACATAAACTCACAAATTTCGTTGGCGAAGTAAACTACGGTCGTAACACATTCGTGCAATTAAATTTCAAACGGACCTCAATTGGATGCGTTTACTATCTCCACCGCCACCTTAAATACGGTAAGAAAACTAGTCTGGACGCAGAACGAAAAAGTGGAACATTTTGGATAACAGCTATTTTTTTGTATCTCCAAATGATAGAGATTCAGAATCTGCCGGGTGCCACTTTGGCACCCGTGAGCATTTTGAGAAAATACCGTTTGAAGCTCAGGACACTGACTTCATCATTGGACCCAAGAACTGCAGGACAATGGGACCCGATGTACAGCTAACGGTGTAAACGGTGGGATTTACACCGGGTTTCTATGTATCTGTTGATAATACATTTATGGGGTGTAAATCCCACCGTTCAAAAGTTAGCTTTGTGAGAATGGGACCCAATGTACAGCTAAGTTCTTGGGTACAATGATATAAAAAATGCAAAAATTGCTGTTATCCAAAAGGCCGGGTTTATTTAGCAATCATGCTTGCCATCTAATGCTGAAAAAAATGTTTCTATTTGGCAAGCATGTCACGCCCCCTAATGAATATTAACCAGGATATGTGCTTGCCATATTATTCAGCACGTTTGGCTATTGGGCAAGCAAATATGCCAATTGTTTGTTGTAACCTTGGTGGAAGTTATAACCTATCCAGTGACAGAGTAAAAACCTGATGATCATGTTATACTTCTTGGACGGAAAATTTGAGAGGCACTGCGCTTATTTTAGGCACGGGCGGGAGCGATAAATATGAGTATTTTTTATCTGGAACTTACTTAACGGAACCCCAACAACAATACATGTGTTCATGTCAATGGCAGCCTCACCCAACGGCCTACAGTAGTTACTGAGCATTGACTACTATGGCCAATGAGGCCACCATCCGGCTGTCGTTTGTTGGCACCTTCCACTGTTCGGGTCTATTTTTGTACGAAAACACAAAACGTTTCTTCTTGATATGCCTCTCCTGAGAAAAGGAAAAAAAAGCGAAAAAAAATGAAAAAAGAAAAAATCACGAGTGAGACTACACAGGTTTCGAACCCCCAACCTTCAGGTTGCTGTCCCACCACTCTTCGCACTGCGCTAATCAACTGACGGCAAATATGGGGAGGGAATTTATTACCGGTTCAGGACAATGCGGCGTACTGTTTTGCAAACCAGGACCCATGTTCCCGAAGCCGTCGTCGTAAGGTTAACGATGTCGTTACGCAATGCATTTTTCCAGTTTTAACGACATCGTTAACCTAACGACGGATTAGGGAACATGGGCCCAGGCTCGATAAATAGCCACTTTCTTCTGAAAATCCCTTGTAGGTGGCTCCTTTCCGCAAGGCCCCCTCCACTACACGATATTTTCTGCCCTGCCAGTTGCTCTAAAAGCGCTGCATAATTAATGAGCGATACGTGCATCCACGACTATAGGCTTACTGCATACACAGCAGTTACTTGTGTAAATAAACAGTTCGATGCCTTTAACGCCGTCTTAAAATCTTCGTAGCAGGCATAGCCTGCTCACAATCGCAACTTTTCGATGCCTTTTGGCGAGGGCTGCGAAGGCGAGTCGGAGGACTCCATCTTCATCTTCTGTTTGCATAATTAATGGGCTCTAATTAAAGATGATTAGATCTTAATTTCCATTGGCCCCATACTGATCGGTAGTAATTAATATTCATTATTGTTTGCTTGCCATCTGAGACCAAATTTCTGTAATTCGGCAAGCATTTGCTTGCCAAATAACCACTTCCTATCCAAAAACTACCACTTCTCAGAAAGTCGGGGTTTTGCGTCCAGACTAAACCGGTTAAATCGGCGTAAGAAAACGCGTTAACAAATGAGTAAGATATCCCGTTGAGAGTAAAACCCGTTGGAAGGTGTGCGTCAGACCTTACTATGAGTAACATTTCCCGTCGAGTAGGAAAAGCCGTTATAAGAAAACCAGTTGTAACAAGGCGCCGTGAGCGTAAAGGACTGTTTCAGCTGATTGAATATACTGCAAGGGGAGATCACGATTTTTTTTGGTAGTGCATCCTTGTGTATCTCCATGCGATCCTTTGAATTTTTGATTTAGTCGACAGTTGATGATGACTATACTTACGGAGTCAATGTAATTGTTGAGATAGAGAAGTGTCGCCCATATATTCTTAAAACAGTTACTATCTGGGCCACCGATCTCTTGCGAATAACGAGGTCCGTTGTAAAGTATTGGATACAAATACAAGTAGGTGAACATCACCAGCCACAATGTTGGAGTCAGCCTGAAAGGAAACCAGTCGCTTGAGAGTTGCCTGAAAATCTCCCACGACTTCAGGTTAATTCGCGAACTTGTGCATGTAGAGCCATGGAAAAAAAATATTCAACCACCTCTGGTCATGGAGGCCTGGTTGACTCACTCATTTTCAATTAAAATACGTCACACAAACTCTCCAATCATGTACTGATTTAATACTGTGTTGGTCAATTTGCTCTAACTTCACCAAGACGATATATAATGTAGAAATTGAATTCCCGTAATGAAGAAACAATGGAGCTGGTAGAAGGACCTTGCCGAAAGTTCTGACTAAAAATAAGGACTTGAAGTGCATATTACAGACAGCTGTCCGCTTCACACCGCTTCTAACCAAACCTAACTTCTTCGAGCAGCATTTATAGCATCATGCGGACTTAATGCTTATAATTACGACTTTAATACAGTGTGGCACAGAAGGGTGAATAAACTTTTTTGTGGGACCTATTTAATGGGAAATGAGAGGAAATAACAGTGAGAGGTGATTCAATAATTTTTTCCATGGCTGTAGTAGCCTAATGATTCGTCAAAATCGATAAAAAAGACTAAAGGCGCTGCTCCACGTGACAGTTTCTGTCGAAAGTTTGCTGTCATATAATCAATTGTTGCTGTCACACAGCAATAATTGCTGTCATACAGTCACTAGCTGAACAACTTCCACGGGATAGTCTTTGGACAGTTACTACCTGACAGCAAACTTTCGACAGAAAACTGTCGCGTGGAGCAGCGCCTTAAGGCCCCGCTCCACGTGACAGTTTTCTATCGAAAGTGCTGCACTTTCAAGTGAATAGAGAGTTTTGGCAAAGCCCCTAAAACGCCGACGCGAACGTCTATCCTATTGTTCGCAGCTCTCTTCGTGGCATCGAAAAACGGGATTAGTGTTGGCGTTCGCGTTTCGGGGGCTTTGCGAAAACTCTATAATAGAGATTTTTCGTAAAAAGCCCCCGAAACGCCAACGGGAACGCCAAACCTATTGTTCGATGCCACGAAGAGAGCACGTTCGCGTTGGCGTGTCGGGGCCTTTGCGAAAACTCTTTTGGTCCTACCTCCACCAACGATGGAAGAAGTAATAAAGCCAGTTGATCTTTCTTGGTCCTCCTCGTCTTTTCATTTCGGCAAAGAATAAATACCCCAAAAGCGTTCCACTGAAAAAAAATCAGCAAGTCATCAGTCTGTTGAAACAAACACTTCCATAAAATTAGTTCATCTGATGCAGCATCAGGTGATCATAAAATCAGAGGGCCCGGAGACGACGTATAGGCCTACCTCATCATGCAGGGCATGATGACTGATTGGATCCTATAGTTTTACTGGATTGCTGAATTTGCGATATGCGCGCAGCGCGTACATCACAAGCTACTAATCGGGTCAGTTGCTTCCAGTCGCAAGTGCGATGAACGCCTGGCTCAACAGTCATGACAGTGCACATTCGTGCGGGCACTTCCCAAATAGGCCCTACAAGTGTACAGGTTGCCAGACGTCGCTGAATTGGCGCATGGATCCGACACGAATCCGATACGTGTCCGGTGGGCAAAAAATTCAGTCAAATGTTTTAAAATGAAATGGTCTATGGACCATGTGCTCAACCGTTTGGACATAGTTTGACATTTGGAAAAATGGATGCGCCCCTCCGTAAACGGACTACGCACACGCCACACGCATACGTAGATAACCTGCTTCACCCTCTCTGCGTCAAGCACGAAAGGTGAAATCTCGCTCGTTCACATATCGTCCATACTTGACTCGTCCACACTATATTTGGCGTAGGCTATGTGGGACGTAAAAGTAGGAAATTTAGCTCACCCAGGAATTTGCATCTGATTCTCACCAGTCTATCTCTGGCCTGAGGCCCACCTAGCCTGGTTTGAGTCCATCACATTTCCCGCTTCTGAGGAGCTCAAAGCCTTGGCCAATCATCGGTGTGCGAAGGTTAATCCGTATTACAAATGTGTGCGGGAAGAGAAGAGAGAGTGCCGAACGGCGATTTGTTTCACGAGTTCTGATTGGCTCGAAGGCGGGGTCAAGTAGGGGTCAGATTCATTTACAGTATAATTATGAGTTAACGCAAAAGATGACATGATCGGGGCAAGGCTCAAGACGCAGTCGATGGCCTTAATGGACAAGATGGGAATTTGCGATCAACAAGACATAGCATGTAGGCCTGTGAAAATGGCTTCTGCAGATCTAGCGTCCAATGGAAATACCTAGTATGTCACATTTTGTTGTTTTCGAGAAAAATGGGTTTATGTGGAATGACAACTTGGATGTGTTTTGTTGTGGAAAACACTCCTAATTAAAAATATGTAATGCAACAGGATTAAATGTAATTTGCTATGTTTTACCTCTGATTTCATGCTGAATTTGCAAAGGTAAGAACGTAGTAAGTCACAATTCTAATGACTTAGACGTAAAAACCGAGTAAGTGCACCGCTGTCTTTCCGAGGCTTTGGCGAACATTTTGCAAACAAAGACTGTTTATTATGATGAAACAATACCTAGTAAGTACGAATTTGGCCCTTAACTAGTTTTTTTCCAAAAATGTGACATACTAGGTATTTCCATTGGACGCTAGAGATCTAGTACGAACCTTAGGAGAAAAAACGTATCAACTGCAAATTCTCCGGTCACAAGCCACACGTAATACGGAGAGCGTATCAACGTGTTCCATACATCTTTTATATTAGCTGAAATAGTACACATTAGTGAGGTTTCGCAAATCTGACGACATCAGAAGTACGAAATACGAAATTCAACTTCATTTCCAGGACCAGGGGCCTGATTCACAAAGTCCTCTTAGCGTCGTATGATCTTAGCACTGCCCGTATCAATTAGCGAGGTTTCGCAAATCTGACAAAACACGAAGCACGAAATTCAACTTCATTTCCATGACGTAATGTATATCAGGAAATGACTGGTACCACAATAAATCGCCTGTTGCAAGAGCGTCTTTTAGCGTATGACATCGGACCGATAGACATGATAGAGTTACGGTATATCAAACTTTCAAATTTATCTTTCCTTTCCACTCCGTATATATGAAGTGGAAAATTAAAAAAATCAAGATGCACGATAACGCTTTCGGTCTTACGTGACATGCTAAAGACGCACTGGCAGGAGGGACATTTGTGTTACCAACCATCTCCAGAACATTAGGTCCTGGAAATGAAGATGAATTCGTATTTCGTACTTCCTGTTTCGTCAGATTAGTGAGGTTTCGCAAACCTAGCGAAACACGAGGTACAAAATACGAAATTGGATTTAACTTCAGTCACCTATCAGATCAAGGAATTTCGTATTTCGTACTCGGTGTTTCGTCAGGTTTGCGAAACCTCACTAATAGATACGGGCTCATTAGCCCCAGCGAGCTCGAAGGGGCAACGCCGGGGCTATTTTAGGCCCGGGCATTTTATGTAGTGTAACCGCGAAATCCCCGTGTTTATTTGTAGTTCCAAGCACCCCGACAGACGGCGATGCAAATCGATGAGTCAGGCGCATGTGTGTAGGCTATTTTACGCCTCCAGTAGCCACTCGATGACGGAGAGAAGCCTACATGCAGTGCCCCTATCGCCGGGATTCGGAACTTATTACCTACCGCATTTTTAGCCCGCTTGGCCACAAGGCCCAGCAGGGCTTATGCTGTGGTTGGGGTCATTGAGTGGTGGTCTGTCGTGCGTCAGTCCGTACGGCCGTACGGCGATACGGCGGTACGGCGGTACGTCCGTAAACTTTTGGTTCGTTAGCGCTCTAGCGCCTTTATTTTTTGACGAATCTTTTTTATCTTTGGTAGGTGTATATATGGGCCTAAGATCTAGATCGAGTTCGATTTTGACCACAGTTGGATTCCTATTTTGGCCTCCAGGGGGCGTTTTGTGAAAAATTTCAAAGGGCTATATTTTGATAATGGTTTGAACTATCATGTTGAAACTTTGTACACGTGTACCTCTAGGTTAAAGCAACCTACAGACAAAATTTTCGTGAAGTCTGATTCTTGACTTTGCCACTAGGGGGCCAAAGCCAAAATCACTGAAAGTACTGTTTCTCCCTTCCCAAGAGACGGATCTTTGTCAAATTTTTATCATGGGTATATCTAATAGGGATACATAAGATATAGTACTCGAGTTTTTAATTTGACCTACTTTTCAAGTTCACAGAGGTCAAAGTTCGCCTGAAATTACGAAATTGGCTCTTTTTGTAATGGTTTGACCTATTGCTTTGAAACTTTGCACGTATCTACATGTACCTCTAGGCTGTAACAACTCAGATGAATTTTCGGCAAAATCTGATTCTTGACTTTGCCACTAGGGGGCCAAACTGCTTCAAGCCAAGCGGGCACAGTGCCATTGGCACTATTTTTAGTATAGTATAACCGCTCGCCGTGTCAACGCCGTGTTTTTTCTGGTTCGGAAAAACCCCGTGTCTCAAAAAGCACAGGGATTTTAGATAGGTGTAACCAGGGCTATTGTGTAATTTATTTCATGTACATTCTTGCACCTCCGGGGCTAATAACGCTTGATGCTTCAGCCCCGGACACTTACTCACTGTACATGTATCATTCTGTTTAACTTTCAATAAACCAATACAACACAATAATACAATAGATACGGGCAGTGCTAAGATCATACGTACGCTAAACATGGCTTTTTGAACCAGGCCCCTAATGTAGTTCAGGAGATGGTTGATTAGATACCACAAATGACCCTGCTGCCAGTGCGTCTTTTAGCATATTGTGCAGGACCGAGAGAGTTATGGTTCATCTTGAATTTTTAAATTTCCACTTCGTAGCTATACGAAGTGGAAACGGAAGATAAATTTCAAAGTATAATATGCACCGTAACTCTATCGGTCTAACGTCATACGCTAAAAGACGCTCTTGCAGCAGGCGGTATTCGTGTACAACCATCTCCTGAAATATATTACGTCATGGAAATGAAGTCCAATTTCGTTTTTCGCACGTAATATGACAAGATGACGAAGTTAGGGCAGATGATTTTTCAAACATTTCAAATGAGCCCAACGCTGATACCCCGTGACGTCACAACAGCGACCACGAACACGAATAGGGACCTGTTCGTGAAGGCGAGAACAAGCTTTCCGCGTTGGTGTGCCATACGGGGTCGCACTCGAACCCCATTTCAGGCTAAGAATCCATTAACGCGAATTTCTTTTTTCCGCGGCGTTGGTCATGGACAAAGGATGCGGCATGGCGCCGCTCGAAATTCGCGTGAATGGAAAGCTGAAAATATTTTCACAAACAGCGTTCGTGGTATCAGAGAGTGTTCGCAATGCCCCGAAATGCCACCGCGAACATCTATCCTTTTGTTCGGTGTTCTCTTCGTGACTTCGAACAATGGGTTTGGCGTTCGCGTTGGCGTTTTGGGGGCTTTGCGGAAACTCTGCTTGAAATTGGCCTTACGCGACTTCGAACCGGAACGTGTGAAAAGCTTTGTTCAGAAGCAGCACGGTGATAAGGAAAGAACATAAGCGTTCATGGTTGCCTGTTTTAGATATAAACAAGGTTCTAGACGCAATGGTTCCTGGGCTCGCCGCCAGGCGAAAAATGGCGTAGCCAGCGAATTACTTTGTCGAACCAGCGAGTAGAATGGCTCATAGAAGATTTTTCAGGAATATGCATTTTTGTTTCCCATTGCGTGAACACGCCGTATTAGTTGTGCTTAGCGGTACTGTTTCCACGAAAGATATCCGTAGTAAGTAATCATATATGAATGGATACAATGGGTGATATGAATAAAAATAAGTAATTACTTTGACTCCTGTTTTTGAAGTATTTACTGGTGACTATATGAATAAAACAGGAGTAATTACTGCAAGTAATTACTTGTAGCTACTACTAATAAGTATTACTTAATACTAGTGCAGTAGTTACTCCGAAAACAGTAAATACGGCCGAGGATATGAATAATCAGCAGTATTCACTAGGACTTTCCCAGTTATTACTTGAAATTTTCAAGGTAGCTCCAGACCTACCTTGGACATCTTTGTCAGAAATGCCACAATGTGGCTTAGTAACAGAGTTCTTTGTCTGCTATGCCTAATTCATGCATACATGTAATTCTCTATATTCAACCGCCAGTACAGCACGTCGTTCGTCGTTCACGTGCTTTTGTGACAAGTGCTACCGATTAATACTGGAATAAGTGAATATGTTTCTTTTTGGGCCTGTGAATGACTATGACTTGGATAATAGCCGACAAATACTTTTTTCGTTGACGGGATTTCAGTGCTGCTGTGGAATTTTCCCATACATCCTAATCCATAATGCCATAGCTACGCAGGCTGCCGTAGGTAGCCTAGTGGTAGCCATTTTTTTTTCGGATGGAGGGTTCCATCCCTCTATTCCGAACCAAACGTTCTTTGATAATTCTTTCAGCTGGCACTCTTCTACATTCAGGATCCACATTTCAGCTGGAGAAGGGGGATCGTGTAGGCCTAAACCTGCATCTCCACACCAGAATTCTCAACTCCTAAGAGTACGTTTTCCCCCTTGCATCGCTCGCCCAGAAAGCTCTGGGTCGTGCGACATTATTGAGACATGATTGATAAAAATAAAGGTCTAGAAGATGTCGCTACGTGGCTCACTTGAACTCCACCCCCGGGTCCGGACGTTTGATAAGTACCTGCATTGAATGAGACTAAAGCTAGGAATCCACTGCTGGTTTTCTGCGTTGCGACTTGCTTTGCAACCTGCTACCTGCGATTGAATACGATCGCAAGGAACTGATACCGGTCGCCGACCGATTGCCGATTGAAATTGACATCTTCGCCATTGGTGGAAATCACGTCTAGCGACTCCACTACGGCGATCGAGTTCCCAGTTGCAACGCAAAGTCGCAACGCAAAGCTAGCTTGAAAATCAATGGTAGATTCCTAGCTTGAAACATACCCCAGTTTTCTGATCTCTGTAGCCAGTCGAAGGTGTGTCCCTGAATGATCCACACCATGCTGAAAAATCGGATGCCATGAATGGATGTCAGCGTCGCATCTGACGACTGCGTGTCCAGTATCTTTCTCCCGTTGGTATAAACCGAAAAAGCAAGCAGCAACCGCAAAGGTGTACCTAACAAAAGAAGAAAAGACAAGAAAGGAAACCTTTCGAATGGGCTCATTTCGTGGACTCCGAACGCAGGCTTATTGAAGCGCTCCCTTCCTGCCTTCTTCGCTCCTTGACAGAAGTACTCGTTGTTCAGGTCCCTTCCTTCTCCAGTCGCGTCGCCTTCTGGCTAGATCTACTTTGTCTTTGTAAAGTAGTTCGAGGTGACCGTACGCCGTAGCCCTTTGATATTTCAAGAAGTGAAAAACCATTCATCATGTCATGGTCATGATGGTGCAGGGCCGGCGCGGCCACTTTTCCATTGAAGGGGTAGACCACAAATAGTGGCACCTACATACAGAATGAGAGTAGGGCCGTAGCTAGTTTTTTTTTCGCTAGGGAGGCATTTTAAATAGGTGAGCTCAACGGACGTGGGCTTTGCCTTCCAGCGCCAAAGTGTCCGGTTTTTGGGGGCCCCCAGAAAAAAATTGAAAATAAGAGCTCTGAGATGTGATTTGAGGTCAATTTCCTTCACTCTGAGACACGAACAATAATGATCTTTTTTCCCATTTGATTTTGCAGGAAAAAATTTGCCCCATCCCTATGCTAGCTACGGGACTGGTGAGATTAAGTTACGTGTAATTTCCAAGCACAACGAACCAAAATGCCCTGCTCCCCCGAGTAAATTTTGATTCTGAAGTACCGGAAACACGATTTCCTGGCATCTGGGCGGGGGACGATGGACATAATACTTGGAGGGGCGTGCAACTTGCCCTTTTGGGATTTGCGGGCCCGTTTCAAAAGTGCACCCCAACAATGAGGGCACATCACCCACAATTATTCAGGGGGTAAATACCCCCCGGCCGCGCCGGCCCTGTGGTGCAGTGTGCAAGTGGTGAAATGGTACAAATAATACAAATAGGACACAGTTGAACACGACAGAAAAATACCTCTAAAGCTAGGCTTACACACGGACGGCAAATCTCAATGCGGGAGGGGTGTTTTTAAAGTCGACTGATGATGAGACCCAACGCTGCTGGACTCGTCATTCAGCCGGGTCAGGGTGGCTGCACACCTAACGCGATTCGTTGACGCATGCGGCAAATGCTTTGTTATTTTCCGCCGCACTGCACGCAAACAAAGGTTTTGGCGCATGCGTCGCCCTATCGCATGCGAATCGCGTCAGCCGAGACACACCTAAC
>NMRB01000511.1:26416-50523 GCA_002633025.1 Notospermus geniculatus
AACTATTTTACATCGGGCTTTTGCATATGTTAGGACCGGGCGTGCCTACCGCCTTCGTGCCTCTGATTGGTCGGTGCTGGCGCAGGTGGTAAGTATGTGAACTATTATGTTGATAGATTTTCTATTTTTAACATGGAAAACCCCCGGCGTGATTGGTGAATTTCCTGGGTCAAAGGTCGGTCACCTTCTATCTGCATTCTGATACGTCAGCCGTATTGAGAATTGAATAAATTTACATAATTTACATAAAATTTTCAAGTGACGTCACTGTCAGAATTCCTCCACAAATGGCGGCCACGACTGGTCCTACCATTCAAAAGCGACACCATCGGTAGGACCAGGTACTTGTCTAATCGATATGTACACAAAATTTGCCCTCGTTGTACAGAATTCTATTCGTATACGGTACTATAAAGCCCCGTCATAAGTCGCTGATTTCAACTTCCCTTATAAACTACCACTTATCAACCTCGCCACATGTAGAGTATTCTCGTTCCAAGAGTATTCAGGTATGCATTGTAATGTAATCTCCAACACTGGGGTGGTGAAAGGCAAGTGTACGGTAATAATAAATATAAATCAAATCAAAGGCAAGTGTACGGTATTGGAGAATGGCGCAATTACTACCAGTTGCTCCGGATGTCGACAACAACTTGCAATATCGTGCCGTTTTAATCTCGATATGATGCCTCACGGGGAGGGGGGGGGGGGCATGAATAAGCGCATCGTGCGTTGGCAAGCAGTAGAAAGTTCTCAAGAATGCGGCACTATTCACATGGTAGAAGAATATAGGCCTACAATTCATATGAATGAAGCCTGACCAGGCAGCTTTCAATTAGATTTGACAAGGAATTGAATATGACGCTTTAAGAATAGAATTACAGGGTAAACTGAGATGGAAAAAGAGTTAAGTCCAAAGTACATGTAGCAGGCAGTCCAATATGAAATTATGTGTTCCTTTCTGACACCATAAACTCCACAATCGTTTGCTCTGTGAAACACTACGCGGCCGTTTTTATGACCTTACGAATTGAGTCTTGACTTCAAGAAACTGGAATGCTTCATGCGTGTTTTCAGGAGGCTTAACAACAATGAGGTGTCGCAGTTGGCAAGAGGAAGCACAGATAATCCGATGTACACTCCTAGTTTTGCCATTACTGCATACAGCGTCGGTTACAATCATGGCGTTTCATTTTGTCTTCATCTGGAAATTCGTCCGAAATACTTGGTACTTGCTTTAAGAGATTCTGACTTCTTACATGGTATCTTCTGAAAGCAGGATGTCCATTGCAGCAGGACTCTCCGAGAGGCCCTGACCTTCGACTTTGGATGGTGAAAGTATTCAGAGCAACAGTAAGATTGGCTTATTACCTACATAGGCTCACGTCCTGCGCTGTTCGATCTATTCTTACGCGGTGTAACGTCGATCAGTGTTCCCCGTATTTTTGTGTTTTTCTTAATTTTTCCCTGCTGACGGATTCAGTGGCAACTAACTCAACAATAACCATTCTAGGCCGCCTCTATTGTTGGGGAACACTGAGCTACAGAAACACTCACCTATGTTACACTTGTATTCTACCCAAAGTCCAGAGTTATCTGAACAAGGGAGCAGTTGATATTTTGTGTTGTGCTGCCGCCTTTCGGCTGTTCCTAGGATCATGAATTTGACGGAGTTTTCTCTGCGCCGATATGAGGTACACCCTAATCATAAGTAAATGCACAGCTAATAAACTGAAATATTTCCCAAAATCTTCAGTGGATCAACCTTTGCTTTTTACGACAATTATTTAGGGCCTCAAGACACATTTTGAGACCAAAAAATATCATGAACTTGCATGAGTTGTATTTTTGACAAAAGTTTAACATTTCTAGAAAAAAAGTGTGATTTTCAATCGCATATTTTTCAAAACTGAAACCAACGTCATTCTAAAGCTTTCCTGTTTGTACACACGAAGAAAATTTCAATCCGAGCTTCCATATCGTAATTATGAAGAATTTATCCGAAAGTTTCAGTCGAAACTCCAATCAACAGTCCAAGTCTTATTAAGACCGCCCCATTGAGTGGGGCGGTCTTCATTGTTTTTACTGAATTTCTCTGGATCTATATATATATATATCTCCATCCAATCTGTGGTTTCATCAGGATAACTCAAAAAGTATGTCATGTATCGCGCCAAAAGTTTCAGGAATAATAGATATGCATATAACACAGAACCCTATTGATTCTTGGTATCATCCTAATACAATAAAGTGTGAAATTGTGGTGAAATTTATTGTTCTATTGCATGTATCAATGCATGTATCAATTGACTTGTACTGCCCCCTGAGCTAAGCAGAAGGAACTACGAATCAACTTCACTACGGTTGTGGCTGTTGGGCCGTGTGCTATCAGTCTTAGAACCACGTGATGACCACCAATCTATATAATAATGCTGGAAGTCGGCTCAATAAAGTCACACTTAGAAGCTTGTTTTGCCTCGAAATTCTGTATGTTAATAGAGGATACCATATCCTGATGCAACGGGTGGTTTAATTCGGGAAGAGGACTTTGTTCTGGGAGCAATTTTACTTTTTTTAACGGTGTTGTTCGATAGCTTTCTAAATTCTCCCTACCTCATACCGTGTTGCACCAGTTCCAACCGTGCCGTGCATTCCAACCTCTCGGCCTAACTCACAATCGCCGATTGCTACGGGTTCTTGCTAGTATCTCCTAATCCAGCACTGTGAAAGGAAATATTGTGACGAGGATTTTGTCATACATCTTTAAGAGGTTAAATAATCTATATTTTGTACAATTTGATAGTGAAAAAAATTGATCTTTCTGTATGTTATGATCTCTTGATCCTGTTTATTGAACATCTATCTTCGTAGCAGAGTTACCAAGTGAACTTCGTCCATTCCCCAATATCCATGATATCCAAGGGCGGTCTTCAAGTTGACTGAAAAGTCAATTTCTAGTTTTAGAGCCGACCTTTCCTTATTGTCCCAAGATCAAGGTCACGAAATAATAAGTCCCATTCATCGTAGGTCAAGTTAGTAAATGGCGTCAATTCCATAAGAGGTTACGTAGGCTCTCCTGCCTTCATTGGTTTGGAGGAATTACGAAAGGTGACACCACCACTCATCCCACACAAAAGACCGTCTGGCCTTGGATTAATCAATGAAGTGTCATCAAGAGTAACTATTGTTGACCAGGCCATGAATAGGCCTATTCACAATATTCAGCAGGCTGGGGAGATCTAAATGAGACGGAATATTGAAGGAATACTTCCGAGACTTGACTGCAAAACCGAACGAAATTCATTTTGGAAAATGCTCTGTAACTTTTGTTCACCACCGAATTTTTTAAACCTGAAAAAAGCATTTTGCTGGGAAACAAACAGGCTTTAAAGTGACGTTGGTTTTGTTCCGATGAAATGACCGATAAAAAATCACACTTTTTAATGGAAATTTCAAACTTTTGCCAGAAATGCATTTTATCAAAAATCAAGGTAATTTTTGTCTCAAAATGTGTCTTAAAGCCGATTGTTCGCGTCTATCCAAAGTGAACCAAAAATAATAAAACAACCCGTTTTATTCGTAACAACAACTGGTAAATGCATTGCGGCGGCCGCTCTGGAAACTGTTCTGTGGAATCTTTGACTCGGCGCGAATAGTCCGCTTTAAGGCACTAAATATCTGCCGTAAAAAGCAAAGGTTGATCCACTGAAGATTTTCGGAAATATTTAAGTTTATTAGCTGTGCATTTACTTATGATTAAGGGTGTACGTGGGATTCTCTCCTACGGATGTTGGGATTAACGACACTCGTTTTTTGTATCTTCCAGACACTTTTGTGACATGAAATCGTGAGCATTCGCGCGATCATGTAATTTGAAAAGTGTAAGAAAGGTGAAGCAGAGAGGAAAAACTCATTTACTGATAGTGGAGAAAGAGTAAAAGTGACGAAAAGGTGAACCACTTTACGTTGGATGGTATGTGTATTTTCTAAATAAGAAAAAAATGGCGTCGAAAGAAGATCGCTTATGGACCGCAAGATCATTAGCACTCGTTGACGAATATAATGCACTCGCATTAGCCATACATTTCTATAGCTCTACCATCATTTCAATCGTTGGTCTCATCGGGAACAGTTTATCAGTCCTCGTCATGTGCTTGCCACATAATCGCAATAACGTCATGAGCTTTTATCTGCGAAACTTAGCAATATCTGATAGCTTGATGCTGATAACGGCATATTTACAACCCTACATGTTTGCCAAGAGCCCCTTTTGGGAGATTTTCGGTAAGATATTTTGTTTTAAATATTACTATTTAGATTACATATTTTTCAACTGTTCTATTTGGACGGTAGTCATTATAGCAGTTGATAGAGTCATCGTAGTTAGGTTTCCTCTACAAGCAGCGACCTGGTGTACTATGAAACGTGCAAAGACAGCCACAGCGGTTCTTCTTGTGTTGATATTTTCATTCTACGCCCCTCACCTGTTCGTCAGACCCGTGTACTACCACGGACGTGATGGCGTCCGTGTTAGTTGCTCATTACCAACTGAACTTGAACCATATTTTGTTGTTGAGCAAATTATAAGCCAACCGGTGCCGATCCTTATTGTCTGTGTGTTGAACATCGTTATCGGTGTTAGCGTTGGCAAACACAACAGGCAAATGAGGAAAATGACCGTTGAAAGTCAAGAGGTGAGGACGAAAAGTGATTCCAAGGAAAATAGTATGACTCTTATGTTGGTATTAGTTGCCACTTGTCTAGTTGTGTTGCTGTCGCCCTTCTTTATAGAAGCAGTCACTTGGAAGCTTCTCCTATCGGAACTAGAGGCTTCGAGACCCGATCTGAGATATTTGTCTTTTGTGAGCATTTTCATTCCAACGCAAATGAACAATGCAGTTAATTTTTTCTTATACTGCATTGGCAGCAGGCATTTTAGGAATGATTTGAGAACGCTCTTATGTGCTTGTTCAGGAGGTGCGTGTACGCAGTCTTCAGCTCGAAGAATGAGAACAACAAAATGAACGATGCTGTTCGCATTTACGGCAGGCCGACAGCCACACCAGCCGTAAAATCTATAATTCGCGTGTTATACCACAACATTATGCTGTCAACATGTCTATTAATAGGGCAGCACTGACTGTAGTCCTTCCCTATCTAGCGCTAAACATAACCGAGTGGAGGGAGACCTAGGGAGGTTCACATTAACGTTCCGAGTCTCGACTCCGATTCCAGAGAATTCCTTTTTTGGGAAGTACGCCATCAAATACAAAGGCGTTTCCCAAAGCAATGGGGTTCACTCACTCAGGATAACGAATAGAACCCGCCTGGCTGGTAAACATACAGTAGAACTTGCGTATAACGTCCTGGGATAAACCGGATACTCGCCTACACCATACTGAAACTCGAAGTCCCGGTCCCGTCTAATGATAATTCCAATAAAAAACATCGCATATAACGGCCGCTGTATAACGGACATCCGTGTTTACCTTACCCAAATCTCCGGTCTCAGTGTAATGTATTTCCACTAAAATTCATTCGTATATAACGTACTCCTCATGGCACCACCGGTACATCAGTCAAAAGTAATGAAATCGGTGAAAATGCTAAAGAAAAGTCCGGGCATCAATTAGTAGGGGAGCCAAGCCAGGAAATAGTGAATAAAGGTTGCACAAAAAGATATACAATTGCTATCAACATTTTTTGGTAGGTATATCTGTTCTACATAAGAATTGAGAGGACTGCTCGGTCATCTCTCTTGCGAACTCCTGTTACGGCGTTTTGAAGTTTTGGTNAAGTCGGTACCAAAACTTCAAAACGCCATAACAGGAGTTCGCAAGAGAGATGACCGAGCAGTCCTCCCAATTCTTATATAGAATAGATATACCTACCAAAAAATGTTAAGAGCAATTGTATATCTTTTTGTGCAACCTCCAACCCTTATTTTGCACAATTCTGGCCTTTGGCTCCCCTACTAAATGTATCAAGGGAGCACGTGGTAAGTGTTGGGCCTATACATTGTATCATTTCTAAATTACGCGCCATACCACGAGTCACGTGGTTAGGTGAACCTGCAGTTTCTGATGCATGGAATTCGCACATTGTCACAAGTTTTGAATCAAATGCCAGGACCTGGGCTTCTTCGAGATTTCGGGATATCGGAATCGACTGGTCGATACTAAAAGGCTACCACGCTTTTCATGTCCGACGTGATGTCAGTGAGGTTTTACGTGTATGGATGACAGACAAAGTACGGTATACGCGTAACACGAATTTCGCGTAGCCTATAACGGACAAAAAGCGCTGGTCCCACCTGGTACGTTATACGCGAGTTATACTGTATCTCCGACTTGAAAAATCCGCATTTTATGCCTATCACACTTTGACTTACATAGGCCTATGTTTACGAATATGGGGCCATAAATGTATTCTCGAAGCCTTCGCAACTCTGCGTGCACGCAAGTCTATTGTTTGGCTGCACATGCCCTATTGTGCACTGACTGCCTTACAATAGATTTGCGTGCACGCAAAGTTGCGAAGGCTTCATGAATATGGCCCCATGGTCCATGTCTCATAAAAATGTTACCATTTTGAGTTGATCTCTAGTCCACATTCTTTGGACTAAAGGTTTCATCTTTACAGGTTTGATAGTTAAGATGTGGGAAATTTGATTCATACAGGAAGTTTGACTTTTTATTCACTATGGTGTTCATACTGGAGCAAAACTACAAACGGTAGAAATGCGCAAAGCCATGTTATTTTTGTATCGGGTGGCCACCGCAGAAAACGACAACCATAATTTAATATGGCGCTATTCAAAAAGTATCACAGCTATGACTTTGATATTTTGCCGCTTCTATCTAAAGAATATAAGATATCTGTCCGCAAAATTTCAGCTTCATAGAATAAATAGCATTAAAATAGCAGCATATTCAAAATTTCTCGCCAAACATGCAATGGCGGCCAATGAAATTGCATCAAACTTTTCCAATTCCGGACTGCATTTTCACATGAAATTTTAAACATGCCGCTATTTTAGTGCTCTTTAACCTACTGAGCTGGAATTCTAGGGAAATATACCTGATATTCTTTAGATAAATGACACAAAATATGAAAGTCAAACAATAATATTTTTTGAATAACCCCATATTATAAAGTGTTTTCGTTTTGGGGGGACACTCGATATAAAGTTAATTGTGATGACAAAATGGCTATACGTCAGACGTGATGAAAGACGTCCACTTGGTGAATTTCTGATTCTTTAATATGATGTCGAAAATGTTAGAAACAAAGGTACGTTGCATTATCAGGCCAAGAATAATCAAGGAGACCGCGAAATGCTCTCTCAGAACAGAAAAGAACATTGCAGCAGTAAGACACAGTAAAAAAGAACATTGCAGCAGTAAGACACAGTAAAAATGTCTAGGGTGTCCAAAAAATGTACACAGTTTCATTATTTTTTCATGATGGTACTTTATACCTTATAAATTTGTATCTAATGCTTGTTTTCTTGTTCTAGGGACATGGAAGTTTTGTTTGACAGCCATTAACGACTTATGAAAATGCCAAGGCTGATGATTCACCAGCTTACGTAAGTTGTTGAGTTTTGGCACCTGGAAAAAAGTGCCACCAAAGTATTGTGCACGTTTCGGTCTTCATCCTCGCCTTGCACCAACAAGGGTAACAAATCAACGGATTGTACGTAATTGTTTTACTGAAGGCAGTATCCGTGACCAGAATAAGGGCCACAGTTGTTTTCGACCAAATTAGAGAAGGATGATGTTGCACATGTCTGTCGAATGTCATGCTACCTTGTGCGGCATTGTGAACAAACAAAATTTCAGGTATTGGGGAACAGAGAATCCTGTTGTTGGGTCAGCTCAGTTTCAGTCTGGATTTTATAAGGAAATAAACTGATGTCCATCCTAAGAATACGGTGAACTGATGTTCTAGAAATGTTTGTCTATGAGGAAAGTCGCCGCACATATTTTCTCGGACGTTGAGCAACAGCGTCTCTTACAATGTCCACATCGTCCCGGGAACGACTGTTTCTCCTCCTACCACTGTGGCCCTTATTCTGGTCACGGATACTGCCTTCAGTAGAAAATTTACCTACAATCCGTTGAATTTTTACCCTTGTTGGTGCAAGGCGAGGATGAAGACCGAAATGTGCACAGTACCGGTGTAGTAGAATCTAATGTCCCCCGATATGTGATGTCCCCCAACAATACATTTACGGATTAAGCGGCACCGTTGAATTGGACTCCAGACAGACCAAGACCCTTAATCCTGTGACAAACAATGCAGGGGGACATCAGGCGGGTGGGGACATTAGATTTTATCACACCGGCGCTGAACTTTGGTGGCAGTTTTCTCCAGCTGCGCAAACACAATAACTAACATAAGCTGGTGAATCGTCAGCTTTGGAATTTTCATAAGTCGTTAATGACTGTCAAACAAAACTTCCATATCCCTAGAGCAACAAAACAAGCATTAGATACAACTTTAAAAGGCATAAAGTACCAAGAAAAAATAATGAAACTGTATACATTTTTGGGGACACCCTGTATTTGCATTCACTGAAACGTAAAACTGCCAAGTCACAAAAACTGTGATTGTGACTGTTAAAGAAATGATATCAGCCATTCTAATTTGACAAAAATTTTCCAGGTTTCTTCTAATCAGGACAGGAGTTTCATTTGAAAGAAATCAACAGTTTAATTTTCAGACAGGTTCAAAAGGCTAACATTTTTTGAGACGCTCTGTATTATAGTGGTACGGCTGATTGAGGGTAGTACACCATGTGATTGTTCCCACAACACATACGATGTACTACACCATGCACACTCTCACTGCCTGCATGCGGTATCGATCGACCGGACCGGTGATTTACTCAGTAACGTATTTTTCAGGGTAATAATATTTTTTGTAAAGAAATCGCTCATAAATCTATGACACGTTCAGATTAAAATGGTTGATCTACATGTATTCCTACGGGCGTAATCCACTCGCAGTCGACCTGACACGAGTTACGATTCACTGCGGGCAGATGCCGCCTGTTCCACGATGAGCGCACACATTTTCATTTTTGTGACCATGACCGTGATTTCTTCACTTCCGTCTTGGTGCAGCAATCGTAGGTGCAACCTGACATCAGCATAAAGCCTGGGACCATATTTATGAAGCCTTCGCAACTTTGCGTTCACGCAAATCTATTGTTTGGTTGCACATGCCCTATTGTTCACTGACTGCCTTACAATAGATTTGCGTGAACGTAAAGTTGGAAGGCTTCATAAATATGGCCCCTGGGCAACAACAACGATGAATAATGGGACGCTTCTGATCCCAATAGAACGGATGTGGTATTTAAAGCGAATCGAAATCGAAAAAATTTGATTTAGAAATAGAATTTGAAAGGGGACGAATTTTCGGGAAAAAATGTAAACAAACTTCTCCAGAATGTCAACAAAGAAATTTTCGTGCATTCTGATTGGCTGAATTTTGTGTTTACAAACACCAACCAAATGTAAACAAAATCCGCTGTCGATTCGCTTTAAGTTATCATAAGTTGAAACCAGATGGTGCTGCATGCATTCCCCACACAAACTGCCATTCTTTCGTGAGGAACCACAAGGGCAGACGGTATCAGGTGATTAGGAAAACGGCCTCGGACGGATGGGATAAGCGCATAGGGCTGGCACACCATGGACGGAGACAGTATAATAGGGAACCCCAATCACGCAGACCACGCGAGAATATACGCGTGGGTTTGAACTGATAGTACACCGACGCCACCTATTATTCGTGACGATTCAAGGTGTGATTGGCCGTGCTTGGTGAACCGCATCTCTCGAACAATGAGCCTCTATAGGTGTCAGGTCTGCTCTATCAGTCTCACGTGACCAATTGGCGCTCCCCATTGAGGTGGCCTTGAGAAAATTTTTACTTCTCCCTCCCTCCCGCCCAATGAGAAATCGTAGCCTGTGAACACTTCTGTCATGCCGGAAATGCTATCCCTCCCCATACTGAATCAGGGTTGAAGGAAGCAATCACAGGTTTCTAAGTCGAGCAAATATCGACCAGCATGACTTGACAGTGCCTTCAGTGTATCATGGTAAGACACACCATAGACCGAAACTTTCCGTCCTAATGCTGGGCATTATCAATGGTAAGATGCTCAATTGGCCAAATACATTGTAAAATGCAGACCAATACATGTAGCAATTGATAATGCACTAATAGAGGAACTTCACGTGACGTCATCATTGACGTCATAATTCGCACGTCAGCCATGTTGGACGTCATTTAAAGCTACGAATGCGTTGGACGTGACGTCCAACATGGCGGCATCTCGTCGCGGCAGTGACGTCACAATCGTCGCTGCACTTCCTCTACGTACATGTAGATACAGTAAACTCGAGTTTAAACCACCGGTTCATTATGTTCATAAGCACACCCAAAGTAGGGTCAGTTTCACCCTAGGCCTTAAGCAACTATTCATTCCATCACGTGGTTGTGATCGTACAAGCAATTCCAGCCATTCATCGTAACAGTTTTTGTTTTATTCACTCCCATTTCAACTGTGGGTGTGCTTATGAACCGGTGGTTTAAACTCGAGTTTACTGTACTGGGTCAAAACAACAGCACAAACTGAGTCGCGCACGGAATCGGGGGTGCATTGAACCCCTTGCAGCAACTAACTGACATGGCTTTACCCGCCGGCCATGGAGGATTTCCTTATGGCCTCGTAGTGGGCGCGTGTTGGCCTCTGAATGAGAAGATAAGCAACTAGATCGCGGTCACTACTTGGATGGGAGACCAGCGCCATTTTGGTTCCCGAAGCTACCGCTAGGGCTAGAAGGCTTCGGCTCTGTCTGCCATTTTATTGCTGACGTCATTGTAGGAGTCCATTTTCAAGTAAAATTTCATTCTCCCCCGGTCTAAGAAACGGCGATGATTTTGAGCTTTAGTTACAGATCTGCAACACATACAAACATTCTCATCCAGACACTTTCCTGGTCATGCCGGTGTTGCCCATTCTGCATAATGCATTGTGTAGAAATCGCTAACCTCTTCCTACACTCTGCAGCAAGCCACCAGATTCCGTGTTCAACGCTTTGGGATTTTCTCGTGCGACCAATCAGAAGCCTCGGTTCTCATGCGGTAATTTATTCAATACGAGTACGCCGTTCAACTTCGTAGCGGACAACACTGGCCTGCTGGCACATAATTGACTTCCCACTGCCAGTCCTACAACAGAATAACAAATAGTCTCCATCGAATATTGCCTTCGCAGCTTCTTTTTGAGTACTTGTAAGTCCTTGCACGGAGACTTTGCATTCGAATAAAGTTTCATCGAGCCCGCCATCTTGTCATCATACCCGAGCTGCCGATGCAAGCTCTGCCGTGATTGGTTGCTATTTCTGGGAGGGGGGAAATCCTTGAACACGGAATGTGGTTTGCTTGCGGGAAGGTCAAGGGAGGAGAAGCCGAGTCTTGACCTGAACTCAGTGAAGATGGTGTTGCCATTCCGCGCGATTCGGCATGTTCGATTACATTTAGCGCCCACGTGGCTACGGGTACCCCATTCTAAAAATAACCCGTGATGTCAACATAATAGATTCGTGACGAGTTTTTGTCGCAAAGATGGCAGCCAGAGCCGAAGCCTTCTAGCCCTAGGGGTGGCTTCGGGAACCAAAATGAGACCAGCACGTCTTGGCCTACAGGGGGAGCAACTGCAGAAATAATATTACAGGCCAACATCATTCGATATTTGACTGATTCCATTCGCTGTAATATGCAGAAGAGTTTTGACGTACATGACATGACGGTTGGTATAGCCTGCACCGCTGCCATAAAACACTAGTAGGCCTAGGAACCAACCCGAGGTAGCTCATTCATGGGACCTGACGCGAAGGTTGTAAACTCACATGAGGGTTAGGTTTAGGTACCCCTCCCTCAGGGTGCGAAGGTTGTAAACCCCCATTAGGATTAGGTTTTGGGCAACCCTCCGTGAGGGTTACGGTTAAGCCTAATTCATACTTCGACGCACGGCCATCGCCGGCGACCGACGCACGATCTTGCGTTCAACGCCGACCCTGTCGTAGGATTTGGTTGGTGTCCGATCGCGAGTCATTTCATAACGGGTCGCCGTCGCTAAAGTACGCTGGGATATGAATCAATTCCGCAAAGTCGGCGTCCAGATTTGATCGCGCGTTGGACGCCGATGGTCTTGAGTTGAAGTATAAACTAGGCTTTAGTGATGGATTTTGATCCGCCAAGGGTTTAACCTTACCCCTAACCCTGAGTGAGGGTTACAACCATAACCCTATATAAGGAGGGTATAGGCCTACAGCCTTTGCGTCAGGTCCCTGAGTGTGTTCATGAGAGCCGCAGGGCATCTCAAAGGTTTCTTTGGTGGAGCATGCAGAGAATATAATCGGATTCCTGAAAACCGCATTCCCGTCGCCAAGGAAACCATAATTCAATTTCATCGGAATCGTATTGAGTGGACGATCGAGTTGCCCGATGAAAATGACAGATACATGTATCCTCAGTTCTACTCGATCCGTGCAATTGTCAGTCTGGAGGACACGATTAGAGGCGCCACGAGGTAAGCAGTAGACTTGATGAAGATAACGTCATCGGTGATATACAGGGTAACCCAAAAAAATGCAACCAGTGCACATACTTCTATTAAAGTTGCACCAACATTATTGGTACGTACATGACGTATGAATGGGGAATTTTCTTAGGAGGAAAATGAGACCAAAAAAATTGTCCGATTCCACTCAGTAGTTTTGATTCTACAGCCATTTTTGCAATCATTTATTCCCCTGGCATGTGCAGAATAATTTGGATAAAAGTGGTCTAAAACCACCTTTCTAATTAAAATTATTGAAATTTTAAGATGTGATATGAAAGCTCTTGATGAGAGGAGCACACAGCTATAACAATTTTCGAAAACCTGCAAATAAAAAAGTAGCGAAAAACATGACTTTACAAAATTCCTTCTATCAAAGGTTGATTTCACTGAATTTTCTCGACTTTCGTATCATCAGATAGCCAGGAAAATTTGCTACCACATATGTTAGGCTCAGCCTCCTACATTGCATTGGTTTGGAGGTATTCCGAAGAAAATCTGCTGTCCATTTACTTTTTGGCATGAGTGTACGTATACCAAAATCGCGGTGTCGTAAGGTAAGAGAGGTCTAGTATTGCCGGTGTAACATCTGCCAGTGCTCCCCATCTGTGAGTATTGCCCTCCTATTGTCTGACGGGATAAGCGCCCACTTGACAATAGAGGACACACCGAGAAACATGTCGATCCAGCGTTACCCAAACAATAAGGGGGACACACTCACCCACAGAAACACTGGCAGATATAACACCTGGGTCCAGCTTCTCCTGTTGGTGATGGTCGGTATTGCTGATCACGCAGCAGGCTATTGATATCGTGGAATCGATGTCCTGACACTGACGCTTTTGATATGATAATGTTGGTCGATCCCGGTGCACGTCAACCCAGGTCTCCGTGGCCTTAAGCGGCCTATCCACGTGCAATATTATTGAACAATATGAGGATCAAAATGGGCAATATTATTGCCAATCTTTCTTCCATCCATAATGCCAGAAGCACATGCACCCATTTTGGGCCCCACATTGTGCAATAATATGTGACCAGGTGTAACATCTGTGAGTGTTTCTGTAGCTCAGTGTTCCCCAACAATAGACACGGCCTAGAATGGTTATTGTTGGGTTAGTTGCCGCTTAATCCGTCAGAAGGGAAACAATAAGAAAAACACAGAAATACGGGGAACACTGATCGACGTTACACCTGCACAGCAAAATCAGTCGGAATGCGCACAGAAGAAGACCGAAGATGACACCAGGCAACAGTTACAGAAATTGACACCAGGCAACAGTTACAGAAATTGACAAAGTCAAATTTCACAATGGGCAGACAATCCTGAAATCAACAAACCGTTGGTGTCACCTTGGACATGATGGGTCTTCTTCTGTGCGCATTCCGACACATTTTGCTGTGCCGGTGTGACAGAATCTAATGTCCCTTCTTTCTGTTGTCCCCCTGCATTGTTTGTCACAGGATTACGGGTCTTGGTCTCTCTAGAGTCCAATTCAATGGTGCCGCTTGATCCGTAAATGTATTGTTGGCAGACATCACATATCGGGGGACATTAAGCCACTCTCACACGTGCGACAGTTGGCCTGCGTTTAATTGCGATAAACAATCGCAGGTGTACTGTCGCAAATTAACGCAAACTATCGCAAACCCTGCGATAATATTGCTGGCAATCGCGAATAATCGTGAAATTTTGGAAATGTTCAAAAAATTTAACCTTGTCGCAACTTTTATAGTATCGCAAAGCAACCGCGGATTGTCGCAAAATATCGCACAGTGTCGCAAGAAATCGTTCATAACCCCAAATTATCGGTGTCGACTGAAGAGGCTGCAGACAGAAAACCCCTATTGTCGCAAGATTGTCGCAGCTATAATCGCAGATTGTCGCAAACAACCGCAAGTGAACGCCAAAAAAACGCTGATTATCGTCAAGTTTACGACAATTCTGCGATAGGCCTACGTCTGCGACAAATCTGCGATAATTTGTGCGATTGTTTGCGTAACGTAGAAATATACAATCGCACGCAAATTGTCGCACGTGTGAGAGCGGCTTAAGCCTAGGTCAAAAATGCACCGGGCCCCGTACGATTTTCCCCACCCAGCGGCTTGCTGCGGATTTTACAGACTGAAACTCGGGGCATCTAAGATGAACCATGCCGAAATCGCCTCAATAGATAGGCGGAAAGTAGGCTGGATCAAACTGGGCACCGTAGAAATTGGCCAAAATATCTGTTTTTACTCGCCGTACGGGCCCCGGAGTGGATATGTGACTGGGGCTTTAGATTCTATTACACCGTGTCACATATTATTGCACATGGATGGACCGCTTTACAACTGCGATTTTGGTGTAGCCTGTTTTATGGCATTACATGCATTTCTCAACACATTTGTTACAACACCTCACACGTTCTAATACATGAGGCCCAGAAGTTAACATGTTGATAAGGGATTCCCTTTATATCGCACCACAGAATTATTTAATCCTTACTCCGAGTGAAATGGCTTACCATAATCACTACATGTCATAATGTGTCTTCATCGTGTTGTTGTGATTGCGCAGAGGACGGCGTCTACCCGGTGCGGAGTGTGCTATAACTGCCTTATAGATTATTGACGGCGAGCTTCTTTAACCCTCAGGTTTATTCATAATCACGGATTTTTATTAAAATCGCAATGCCTATACCAATAAAGCGCATTTTCTCGAAGAACTGTACGTTCCGTGAGAGTGAGTGACGTCGCGTTGCAGTCATAGGCAAGGCCCCTTTTCGAGATCAAGCAATTAAGCCTGCTTTTCACTGCTACATGTATTACTAGCGTTAACTGAAAATGAATGTCCTGTCATGAAACGGCATGAAAACGACGAGCACAAAATCTTAGTAGCCTACACCTCTTAGCCAAAAAGGTTCCAGATAGAAGCTTTACGGGTTCTTTGGCCTGCCACACCTCGAGAAGCAAATGGTTCTTAAAAGGTTCTTATATTTAGGGGTGGGGGTAGGCCTAGTATGCAGGGGCTGCCAGTGGCAATGAATCCCTGGACGAATTCTTTATAAAGAACAATATTCATCGTAGGTCAAACATGAAGCTTTAACCGGCGGGCCATCAGCGGGCCGCTGCTGCCCACTAGTTTGACCTAGGGTGCTTTGAGGAACCCATAGGGTCTTCAAAGAACCCTATGGGATCTATCACTACAGCAAAAAACCCTAGCGTTCTGTATAGAACCCAGCGGTTCTTGAAAGAACCCTTTAAGAACCTTTTTGGCTAAGAGTGTCTATAGGCCTAGTTGCGCAAAGAATGTAACTTAAAGCAACTACTAACCTGATAAGATGACACATGTAACTTGAAATAGTGCAAAGGTCTGCGCAGCTGGTCGAAGCATATTCACCATTGAAACCATCGTCAGACTTCACTTCCAAGATTCCGATCGTACGTTTACTTGGCTGTATGAACCCGCATGTGATTATATCTCATTCACCGCCAGTATGTTCACTTCTGTAAAATCATTGGCAACATTTTACTCATGAACTGTTTCGTGATCAGAGATTGAAAACGACAACGATAAAAAGCGGGTCGACGTCCATGATACTATCCTATCAGCTGATCCGGAAAATATCCAAAAATGACGAGACGTTCGTTCGCAAATATTTTCAATCATTGGAAATTGCATTGCATTTGCTGTTTGGTTGCGTTTGAGCAATAACGCTATCAACACTACTGAAATATTGTCTAGACTCTTCCGCTGATCAAAATCGGTTGGTATCCGCGAACGTCTACAAAGGAAAATCAACTGATACGCGTGAGGATGAAAATCGATTCCACTCAATGGTTCAACACGACATGACCAGCTGGCTCGGTTTAGTGTCTAATTAGGAGAAATTATTCATCAGCATGACTGTTCTTATATCCTCATTGAACAGGCTAGAATTCACTGCACGATCCAGGCACCATCAATTTCGAGAATATATACCCAACAGCAACACACGTCCGTGGTGAAGGTCCACCATATGGCTGATATTGTTCCGGAATAAGCGTCGCCAGTCCCCCGCTGTCTCTACCTGCTGCACGAAGAAACCTATGTGGAACTATCGATCCATTAGTTATTCTATCAGCTGGTGGGATGTGATTATTCAGAGTACCAGTCTATATCAGGTTCTCTGGTAATCTGGCGTGAGAAATGACGTTTGGTATCGATGAAAATGATTTTGCAGAAAATTACTACAGCGATTTCTCGCTCTTGCCGCACGATTCTCACATGGCAGGCGTTGCGGTCATTCTTGCTTGCGATATTGTTCGTGAAGAGTTCGCGATTTCGCGCTTACCTGTCATTTTCACAGGCAAAAGGCAATATTTGTTATTGCCTTTTGCCTGTGAAAATGACAGGCCAGCGCGAAATCGCGGCGTGAAAATGCGACATTGGGTTCTGGCCTCAACACCGCCCAGGGCGGAGACACAACCGGATTTCTGTTTTCTTCGATTTAATAGCAGTGGTTAGACTACATAAGTGTGCCGTTTTGGCGAATTTTTCAATTTCTCCAAATTGGGATAGACCTTTTTCCCATTTTGAGAAATTTTCTTAAAATAACATGACATTTTTTTCTGATTTTTCGGGCAATATTTCTCAAAATGGGAAAAAAATTTCGACCTAATTTGAGAAATCGAAAAATTCGCATAAAGGTGCAAAATTTTCCACTTCTTATTTTCCACTTTTATTTCTTACTCCCTTTGAAATAATTCACCGCAGATTTCAATGTTTCTAGCACAGTGCGCCCCCTCTTTTCCGAAATCGTGGATCGGCCCCTGGACCGTGGAATCACTTCGCAACTAGATCTGTGAAATTGAATATTTGAATACCACTCATGTAATGCGGTAGTAAATTGGCCAACATGTATGAATTATGACGTACCAGAGAAGTTGATTGAAATGAAGAAAAGAAGAGGTGTGATATGGGGTAAATAAACTCTGCAACTTTATTGACTACAAAACTGATCCTATACTGGCCAGCCCAGCAGGTGATTGGAAGATGATTGAAGATTGTACGTTGTACATGTATATCCAAAGAAAGAGAGAGCACAAAAGTCGACACACAAAATGATGATATATAGGAAGTCAACTTCCAAAATTTCTCAAATTTTCGACCCCCACCGGGGTCTTCCTCAGGCACTGTTCAGTTTGGAACTCCAGAAACGACTGGAGTTCTGGAGTTCCATACTGAAAAGTGCCTGAGGAAGTCCCCGGTTGGGGTCGAAAATTTGAGAAATTTTGGAAGTTGACTTCCTATATATCATTGTACATGTACCGGTATATGATTGACATTGTGTTGAGCTATGTAGTCTCACTGCTCACATTATGTCGTTTCCAGTGCAGTAGATGCGTCAAATACCTTTACTGAGCGGACATCAATCATCAGGATGCACATGACAAGTGGCTAAAATTACATGACAAAGCCTATGAGGCCGCACTGCACACTGCAAACAAAATGGCGAAACAAACTTCACCAAGCGATGTTGTGAAAACATTTAAATAGGCCTACTCTCGAAGCATTGGCGTGTAGGCAAACTGAGAGCGATCAGAGAGGCCGCGCACACACTGCAAGCGAAATGGCGAAGGGAAGCAAAGCAAATTTCACCAAGTGATGTGGCGAAAACCTGGAAGCACTGACGTACAAACTGAGAGCGATCACAGAGCGCCACCGTCGATGGCCAGAGGAACCGGGCTTGCACCCTATGTTTATTATCACGGTGTGACGCGGTTCATCTTATTATAATGGACGGTAGCCATTTTGGATGCACACGGTTCGGGTGGAATGGATTTTCTGCCCGATCTCCTCCTCAGCTAGGGCTTGAAGCCTACGAAGAGCGGCCTAGAGTACAACAGGAGGAAAGTACCATGACGGTATTTTGGTTTTAAATGAAGTGATTATGAAAAAGAGATAAAATCAGATGTGTGGTGACCTGTGCTGCCATCTACAAGGGCCATATCGATTTAGCGGAACCTGCGGAAACTACGGAAACTAACGGAAACTGGTCTGCAGACGTGCATCTTAAACTATGAGACGCCAATTAGAAAAATATTCAGAATAAAATATGTCGATTTAGCAGAAAACTAACATGACTAACGAAAACTGGTCACCTGGCGTGGGTCTCTTCAGAATAAAATATGAAAAATATATACTATATTTCTGGGATGTGTAACTGGCCGGTCCCGGGGCATTCTCCGTGAGGGGGGCGGGGGTATTTGTATATCGCAATTATACCCACCACCCATGCAGTGCATGCCTCAAGTCCCTGCACGAGATCACTTAGCCAAAACAAAGACGAACTTTTGTACAGTGTTACTGGTAATTTCTCCATGAGGGATTTTGCCTCTTCGGGTTTCCCATACATGTACGTCATAATGACAAGCCAAAATTGCGGTCTGGCATGTCTTTGCTGTGGAACGGACAATAGCGCCAGGAAGTGGAACCAGTCTACAATTAAAACTGAACTGCTTGGGACCATGATAAACCGAAGCAAGCTGAACTGCATGCCAAGGGCGCTGCATGGCAGTCGACAAGAAGCCCTTGAATGATCCTTCCAAGCCCTTGTGGACTGCAAGTCTGTCACAGGTCCAGTACATATCCCCTCCGTCCCCTTATTCAAACACGATGTTAATATATTTATGTATAAAAAAATAATAATTTTATGTACATTTATGATTTTTTAGGCCAGTTTCCGTAGTTTCCGTTAGTTTCCGTAGGTTCCGTTAAATCGACATGGCCATCTAATCTACAAGAATACCAGTGACCTACGCGTATCTGGTAACCTGTGCTGCCATGTACAAGACAGTATCAGAATGCCAGTGACCTACCTCGACTGGTATGGTAAACAGATACACAGTAGCACTCATGTGAACCTATACGATGAATCTGGGTCATCTTGGCACGATGAGGCTGATTGAAGAAGTCTATTAATACATCTTGGAGGAATCCTCCAAGAATACATAAACCAGACGCGATCATGCTGTTGGGGTGTCTATAATCCGAAGATCGAAGATCGATGACTTCTATAATCCGATGACCTACTATAAAACGATGACCCCACGTACTATAATCCGATGACCCAAAATTATAGTACGTGGGGTCGTTTTATAGTAGGGTCATCGGATTATAGTACGTGGGGTCATCGTTTTATAGTTGGGTCATCGGATTATAGTACGTGGGGTCATCGTTTTATAGTTGGGTCATCGGATTATAGTATGTGGGGTCATCGTTTTATAGTAGGTCATCGGATTATAAAAGTCATCGATCTTCGATCTTCGGATTATAGACACCCCATGCTGTTGCCTAGAAAGTCAAAACTGCTCCTCATGGATTTGACGGTAAACGATTAACAGATGGATTCCTAGCCATGAAACTACCCCTCTCCAAACACACTCATCAATAAAGCAACAGACCCTCGACCACGGGATATTCAGGGACAAACACACTCCTTCAAAATGTGTTCGCCACCGGTCAATATGCTAGTACCTACAATGTACACACACAATCGTTACCACCACACACCATGGAACAGTCACTATCTGAGCAATTGCTCAGCAGGTGTCTCCCATGGTCATTTGCCTACGGGGTGAGGTTCAAGATGGCGGCGCAGGCAGGTCGACATTCACATGGACGCAAGTAAAATCGTATTTTTTTGCCAGTTAAATCGCTTTTGAGTTGCCNTTGGATTCCTTTCACACCTGTGTAACGTTTTTGAACGTTCCCCATCTGCGAGTGTTCCCCTGCTATTGTCTGACGGAATAAGCCGCGACTCGACATCGGAGGACACAGAGAGAAACGTGTCGATCTATCTGCCAGTGTTTCCAGAACAATAGGGGGAACACTGACACACGGAAACACTGAAAAACTTTACACTTGCACAGCAAAATGAGTCGGAATGCGCACAGAAGACCGGAGATGACACCAGACAACAGTTACAGACATCGACAAAGTCAAATTTCACAATGCGCAGACAATCCTGAAATCAATAAACCGTTGGTGTCACCTTGGACATGTTGGGTCTTCTTCTGTGCGCATTCCGACACATTTTGCTGTGCAGGTGTGATAGAATCTAATGTCCCTTCTTTCTGATGTCCCCTGCATTGTTCATGTTGTTTGTCACAGGATTACGGATCTTGGTCTCTCTAGAGTCCAATTCAATGGTGCCGCTTAATCCGTAAATGTATTTTTGGCAGACATCACATATCGGGGGACACTAGGTTATTGCACGTGGATGGACCGTTTTACAACTGCGATTTTGGTGTAGCCTATTTTATGGCATTACATGCATTTCTCAACACATTTGTTACAACACCTCACACGTTCTAATACATGAGGCCCAGAAGTTAACATGTTGATAAGGGATTCCCTTTATATCGCACCACAGAATTATTTAATCCTTACTCCGAGTGAAATGGCTTACCATAATCACTACATGTCATAATGTGTCTTCATCGTGTTGTTGTGATGGCGCAGAGGACGGCGTCTACCCAGTGCGGAGTGTGCTATAACTGCCTTATAGATTATTGACGGCGAGCTTCTTTAACCCTCAGGTTTATTCATAATCACGGATTTTTATTAAAATCGCAATGCCTATACCAATGAAGCGCATTTTCTCGAAGAACTGTACGTTCCGTGAGAGTGAGTGACGTCGCGTTGCAGTCATAGGCAAGGACCATTTTTGAGATCAAGCAATTAAGCCTATTTTTCACTGCTACATGTACATGTATTACTAGCGTTAACTGAAAATGAATGTCCTGTCACGTTGCAAACGGCATGAAAACGACGAGTACAAAACCTTAGTAGCCTACACCTCTTAGCCAAAAAGGTTCCAGATAGAACCTTTACGGGTTCTTTGGCTTGTGCCTGGAGAACCCCAAAATGTTCTATATAGAACCCTTTTAAAGAACCCTCAAAACACAGGGTCGTATTTTAGAACGTTCCTTAAGGTTAAGGTCGACCTTTAAGTCTATTGTAAAACGATCGAGAACAATAGATTTAAGGTGGACCTTAATGTTAAGGAACGTTCTAAAATACGGCCCTAAAGAACCTTCCATGGTTCCATATGGAACCTTATGTAAAGAACCCTCAGGGGTTCTATCAAGAACCCCTTTTAAAGAACCCTTGGATATGGTTCTTCGCTGGAAGCTCCAACACACCTTCAAGTTCAAGCTCCAACACACCTTCAAGTGAACACAAGAATCTTGTTTCAATGGCATTCACCATGAGGCAAAGACCACAAGTCTCAAATTTATATAACTTTAACCGAAGCAAATACATGTAGGCCGAGAAGCTAATGCAGATTTCAGATGCATGGGTATACCAATGTACAGCACAATATCTATTCTATGGTCCAGATAAAACCGATGTTATGCAATTATTGATTACATAATTCTGAAAGAGAAACATTCACAACTTTAAATTTGTGTCTCAGATTTCAAACTAAACTTTATTGATATTCTTATATATTTGCTTTCGTCGGTCAGCGTTTCTGGTTATTTTTTTGCGAATCAGAACACAATTTTTATCCCGCCAGGTCAAACTAGTGGCCAGCAGTGGCCCACTGATGGCCCGCCAATTAAAACTTCATTTGTCCTACGATGAATTTTTCTTTATTAAGAATTCGTCCAGGAATTCGTTGGCACTGGCAGCCCCTGCATACTAGGCCTACCCCCAGCCCCAAAATATAAGAACCTTTTAAGAACCATTTGCTCCTACAGCAAAGAACCCTATAGGGTTCTTTGCTCCTCAAAGAACCCTATGGGTTCTATCAGTACAGCAAAGAACCTAGGGTTCTATACAGAACCCAGCGGTTCTTGAAAGAACCCTTTAAGGACCTTTTTGGCTAAGAGTGAATTCAATACGTCTAGTTGCGCAAAGAATGTAACCTGAAGCCACTACTAACCTGATAAGATGACACATATAACTTGAAATAGTGCGAAGGTCTGCGCAGCTGGTCGAAGCATATTCACCATTGAAACCATCTTCATACTTCACTTCCAAGATTCCGATCGTACGTTTACTTGGCTGTATGAAGCCCCATGTGATTATATCTCATTCACCGGCCAGTATGTTCACTCAATCTTCTAAGATTGTTCTGTAAAATCATTGGCAACATTTTACCCATGAACTGTTTCGTGATCAGAGATTGAAAACGACAACGAAATAAAGCTGGTCGACGTCCATGATACTATCCTATCAGCTGATCCGGAAAATATCCAAAAATGACGAGACGTTCGTTCACAAATATTTTCAATCATTGGAAATTGCATTGCATTTGCTGTTCGGTTGCGTTTGAGCAATAACGCTATCAACACTACTGAAATGTACAGTGTAGACTCTTCCGCTGATCAAAATCGGTTCGTATCCGCGAACGTCTACAAAGGAAAATCAACTGATACGCGTGAGGATGAAAATCGATTCCACTCAATGGTTCAACACGACATGACCAGCTGGCTCGGTTTAGTGTCTAATTAGGAGAAATTATTCATCAGCGTGACTGTTCTTATATCCTCATTGAACAGGCTAGAATTCACTGCACGATCCAGGCACCATCAATTTCGAGAAAATATACCCAACAGCAACACACGTCCGTGGTGAAGGTCCACCATATGGCTGATATTGTTCCGGAATAAGCGTCGCCAGTCCCCCGCTGTCTCTACCTGCTGCACGAAGAAACCTATGTAGAACTATCGATCCATTAGTTATTCTATCAGCTGGTGGGATGTGATTATTCAGAGTACCAGTCTATATCAGGTTCTCTGGTAATCTGGCGTGAGAAATGACGTTTGGTATCGATGAAAATGATTTTGCAGAAAATTACTACAGCGATTTCTCGCTCTTGCCGCACGATTCTCACATGGCAGGCGTTGCGGTCATTCTTGCTTGCGATATTGTTCGTGTAGAGTTCGCAAATTCGCGCTTACCTGTCATTTTCACAGGCAAAAGGCAATATTGGTTATTGCCTTTTGCCTGTGAAAATGACAGGCCAGCGCGAAATCGCGGCGTGAAAATGCGACAGTGGGTTCTGGCCTTAATACCGCCCAGGGCGGAGACACAACCGGATTTCTGTTTTCTTCGATTTAATAGCAGTGGCTACAGTACATAAATATGCTGTTTTGGCGAATTTTTCAATTTCTCCAAATTGGGATAGACTTTTTTCCCATTTTGAGAAATTTTCTTAAAATGACATGACATTTTTTCTGATTTTTCGGGCAACATTTCTCAAAATTTGAGAAATGGAAAAATTCGCACAAAGGTGCAAAATTTTCCACTTCTTATTTTCCACTTTTATTTTTTTACATTTCAATGTTTCTAGCAGAGTGCGCCCCCTCTTTTCCGAAATCGTGGATCCGCCCCTGGACCGTGGAATCACTTCGCAACTAGATCTGTGAAATTGAATATTTGAATACCACTAGACGATGGACGGCTCCTTTCAGCATCATTGATCTC
>NMRB01000511.1:59033-90851 GCA_002633025.1 Notospermus geniculatus
AGATGTTGACTTGCCGGCCAAAACTCCATTGTATTAATATTTCCTTGTACTTTTCAAGTAATGGAAATTAATAAAGAAACTGAAACTGAAACGTCACTGGGAATCTAATCAACACAATTAGAGTACTAGCTCAATAGTGTCACTGCATGTAATGTATATGAAGCAGTCAAAACTTCTTGTTCCTCTCAATCACCACCTGACTAAGAAAAATGTCAAAAACACACAGTAAAGGCAAGAATATATTACCCATATATTGGGTAATATATTCTTGGTAAAGGTCAATGATTAGAAATTTCTGAAGCTCATTAGTCAAGATGATGCTGATTTTAGAACTGTATATTTGGCTCTACAAAAAGGCTCTTCATTCATTGTTGTCTACAATAATCGCATTACAGTGGACCGTTTAAATACGATTTTAGAATACATGTATGGAGGTTCTTCACGTGACGTCACACCCTAAATAGCATAGAATTCATAGGAACTGGTGCGGCCATATTGGCCGTCAGTGTCAATGGGGTTTACTGAAAGAAATCAGATTTTCGCTGGAATATTTTCCAAAGTACCTTCTTATCAATAAAATCACAGGTTCAACAGCAGTCTGATGATTGAATAACACCTGTCTGTTGTAAAAACAGACAATGGGGACGCTAGCTCGACAGAGGGCAGCATACCGAAACCCGGTCCTAATATAATGGACGCCTTTTGTGTGGGAAATTGAACAGGACCGGGACGTCAGTTTCATTTCAATAGTTTTAACCACTAGTGACACCTATTGAAAAAGTCGGCTATCGTCCCCATTAGTGCTGAATTACATAGAGTTGTAGTGTATTACTGACGGCCAAGCACATGGCTAATTATGTATTAATTAGCTCATTAGCATTGAGTTGTAACGTCGGTGGAGAACCTCTATACTCAATTTTTTGTCAACGCATAAAAGCTTCTTGCTCGTTCATTGATTGCATGGCCTGATTTGGCTCGCTGCTTTGGTATTTTGTTCTGTCCCGTGCTTTCGGACATGGCGAATGGACTTAAATGCTGTGGTGGGGTGACTCTGTTTTGTCCTATCTTCGCAGGCTCAGCTGGAGATGATCGGGCATTTGAGTGCGATGTGGGTCTCCTGGAAAGCGACGGCTGGGCAGAGCGAGGCCGATTGTAGTACAGCGACAACGGGGCAGTCCCAGAAACAGTCCCGGATTTTGTGAGTCCTAAATAAGCAACGTGAGATCCCAAAGGTTGCCCGTATTTAGTCTTGGTGAGGTTTTTATCCAAGTCCCGTGAGTGAAGCATATCTTTTGTTATCGCGCTCTGCGAAGTTCGAAACTCCTTAGAGTAAGCCAGAAGTCTCCTTTGCAAGAGCGTGTCTTCAGCACGGTTGGCAGTCTTTGCGACTTGATCGCTCATGCTCATTTTCATGTACATCCCCTGTGTTGCAGAATTCCGGCTTCTGAGGCCGTACTGCTTGCGTCGAATGCTATCGTGACCAGCCGACATTTTTCTTTTCGCTTTGCCACTATCTCTCTCTACGTTTTAAATTGAGATTTATTGGATGAACCTGAAAGTAACAAACAGAAGAGAAGCCGTCAGTTTCGACCGTTGAAAAAAGGACAATTGATATCATCTGAACTGGTTTACCTTCTCCGGTCTTACCAGTTAAAGGGACCCTAGAGGCAGCATGTTATTGGGCTACTAACAGTACTTCCACTATGCAAAGGATGGCGCTAGTGACCACGAACTCATGAATTGTGAATTAAATGTGGACATTGATGAAAGTTTACATCAAAATCGATGCCCTGGTTGGATCCTATGCCACCAATTCTGTGTTAGTAATCATATCAATATGCACTAAAAAGCTGCCTCTGGAGGCCCTTTAAGCCTACTTTTCTAATGTTGACATATGCACAAATAGATCGATTGTCGCCAGTGTATGAAAATTTCATCGAAGCTTAGGGGCCGTAGGGTCGGACTTGAGCCTANTCGTCAATACTATATCGGAAGAATGGAGATAGGTGGCGCTGTGAGGTCCATGTGGTATACTCATGTACTCTCTGCGGAGATGAAGGCTTCCTCCTGTGTGTTTTTTTCTGACATGAAGAATACTAGTAACTCATGACTCGCACGGATTTTAATCATGTCACTTTTAAAGTTTTTATATATGTACGTCATCATGATGGCATTTCTGTAAAAACAACACGTTTTTCTGAGGAATAAAACCTTAATGCCAGACACCTGCGTCTTTTAGTCTTTAGGAGGGGGGTAGGGGGTCCACAGAGAGACGAAATACTTTCGTCTTTTGGGGCATCAATGAATTTTGAGATGATCCCTTAGACTTTCTCTATGCTTGAGGCATTGAGAAAAGTTAGACTTTAACATGTTTAATGAAAGTCTGGCTTAAAGGCGGCGCACACTTGCGATTTTTCGAGCGATTTTCTAGGCGACCGGCCTTGCGACCACAGAAGCGACTGAACATATTTTGAGTTTTTTTTAGTTTTTGTTGACTCGTTTGCGACAAATGCTTCCTTGGAAGATTAGTGATGTCGCGAATGACATCACTGATCGACCTCAGAGGTACATGTAATTATCGCGTGCGAGGTAGTAGTCGCATCGGTAGTTGCCCCCATTTTAGTCACACGTGTGCGCCCCTTTAAGTGCGACCATTCACTGTAGTTTGGCAAGCTTTGCCTTGCATTTACACGTAGGCCTTCAGTACATGTAGCTGTCAGTACATCCCTATATAGAGAGCTTCTGCAAGCGCCAGGTTAGGCCATACGACTACGTTTATGTATTGTTTGGGTGCACTCACACAATAGATAAACGTCGTCGTAGAGCCTAACCGGGCACTTGCAGAAGCTCACTTATATTGCAGAATTCCGGCTTCTACGGCCGTACTCCTAGCGTAGAATGCTATTGTGACCAGCCGACATTTTTCTTCTCGCTACATTGCCACTTTCACTATACGTTTCATATTGATTTATTTGATAGACCTGATTATGTTAAAAACATAACTTCACCATTGGCCAAAAAGTTACTTTCATGATCGACTTGCATGATACAAAGGGAAGAAATGTTCCCATTTCCACGCAAGAGAAGAGAAGTGATAAATATCAAGAAGTCAACTTCCAGAACTTGCGAATTTTCGACCCCAAGCGGGGTCTTCCTCAGGCACTTTTCAGTTGGAGAGACCAGAAAAGACTGGAGAGACCAGAAAAGTTGGAGAGACCAGAAAAGACTCCCTCCAACTGAAAAGTGCCTGAGGAAGACCCCGGTTGGGGTCGAAAATTCGCAAGTTCTGGAAGTTGACTTCTTGATATTTATCACCTTGTGTGTCAATTTTTGTGCTTTCTTCTTTGGAAGAGAAGAGAAGTAAGGTTTGTTGACGTCATCAAATCAGTCACGTTTTCGCCGAAGAAGCGGAACTGTTTTCACCGCGACGGAAATGTTTGTGCCGTACTTATTCAACCGGATGAAACGATTATGTACATGTACATAATTATAGCCCTGTTTTTTCCAGCATAGATTTGATGAATACTAAGCGATGAGTCAATATTGATCCATGTAAGTATTGTATTATTCCTCATGCGAGACCATGGACTACCATTTGTACAGGCACAATAAAACCCAGCGTAAAAGCAAAATACATGTAGATGGAAAAGTAGGACGATCCGAAGATTGTTTGACAGGTGAATGCCCAGTCACACCTCCACTCGATGCAGGTGTTCGTCATTTCATTCTGGACCTGGAGAAAGAATATCGTTTCCATTCACTGTGGTCTAAGACATGACTATTAGACCATACGAAATTGGAACCGTTATCGTCTTACTGACCTTATTTTAACGCAGTACGAAAACGTTGGAAGATCAACATTAGGGAGTTTAAGAAATCAAACGATAAATGTTAAAGGGCCTCTAGAGGGAGCTTTTTAGTGCACATTGATGCGATTACTAACAGAGAATTGATGGCACGAGGATCCAACTTGGGCATCATTTTTGACAGAAGATTTCATCAATGTCAAAATCTGATCCACAATAATGCGTTCATGGTTACTAGCGCCACCTGTTGTATAGTCGCAGTACTGTTAGTAGCCCAATAGCAAGCTGCCTCTAGATGCCCTTTAACTTTACGACAACGTTATTAGTGAGGTTAAGAAACCATACGTTAACGCTAACGCTAATGCTAACGTTATTGACATCATTTTGACGTCACATCGAATGAATCTGTTGCATTTCTTCGGGGAGTGACGTCATTTTGACGTAATTAGCGTTAGCGTTAGCGTTAACGTATGGTTTCTTAAACTCACTATTTTTTGTACCGAAAATGCAATCAGGTGAATTCGCAGTATGAAAAATAACGTTGTCGTAAAGTTATAACGTGTATCGTTTGATTTCTTAAGCTCCGTAATGGAAGAAAAATACCTGTAAGTTTTAGGCCTGCTCATTATCATCTATCCTGCACAAAACAAATCTATGAAATATTCACCTGCCCTCGTTTGCGTGGCATTCCAAGTTTGAAAAAATATACCGACCTTATTCGCAAAGTCCCCGTAACTTTAAGGGTACGCAAATCCTTTGTCAGGCTGATAGGTCTCCCGCACGGACAATAGTTTACGAACTGCGTAAAGTTACGACACTTTCGTGAATAACGTCCGAGACACATAGTGATGCTAAATGCTTGAGCAAATATCACATTATATGATGATACTTTAAACTCACTTCTCTAAGACCAGTGCATTTTATCCTTGTGCACTCCCCCCCCCCCCCGCTTTAATATGAATGAAGACATAAGGGCCTACTTTAGCCCATTCAGGTTGATTGGCTCACACTCTCCATTGACCTCCTGTTGGAAGTTGATTGACGTTCTATGACCATGACAATAGGGAGTTTAAGAGATCACACGCTAACGATAACATTTACGTTAACAGTATTTTTTGTACATGAAATACATAAAAGAAATAGCGTTAACGTAAACGTTATCGTTAGCGTGTGATCTCTTAAACTCTGTATTCTGTGGCTTATGCCCGCTGTACACGATCGGATCCCCCGAAGTTGGATGAAAAAAACTTGACCAAAAAAATTGATCGTGTATGGCGGGAAATTGGATGAAATATTTTTCGTCAATCACAGATTGATGGAATAGAGCAGGTGTAACGTCGATCAGTGTTCGCCGTATTTCTGTGTTTTTCTTCCCTCCTGACGGATTAAGCGGCAACTAACCCAACAATAACCATTCTAGGCCGCCTCTATTGTTGGGGAACACTGAGCTACAGAAACACTCACAGATGTTACACCTGTCCTATTTTTGAATGACGAATTGATAAAATTTGACCGTGTACGGCGGGCATGGATAGTTATTGAACAATTTTGTAAAAGTTTGGATGAAAATGATTGACAGTCTATAGCAGGACCCTCTACATAGATGAATAGTGACCTTCTCGGCATCGGTGCACACAATGACACAATTCCCTGCCAATTGGTCAACCGTATTCAACTGAACGTAATGAGGGGTTGGACTTGAGGTGAGGACTGCATATCTGGCACTAGTCTTAGAGAAGTGAATGTAAAGTATCTACCTTTGCTGTCATACATGACGACGACAGATTGTTACATGTTAACATGGTCAGTGACATTTCTATGTAGGGACATACATGTAAGTAACGGATGAAGGGATGTTTTGAAATCAACTTACTTTCCCAATCCTAGACAGAAGTAACGATCGCGTCCACCTCGATTTCAAGGCATTTTACATTTGACGTGTATGTCGAACCTATATACCAGTCCTAACATCCGTTACCTATATTCTGTATGAATCCCATTTCCACAGGTAATAAAAATGTTCACTTCCAATAACGCAAACCTTTGTGTGTGCAATTTATCATTAATGGATAAAGCCCATAGCAAATCAACTTCGATAACTCCTTCGGTGGTATTATGTTCTTGGTCATATATGAACTACACAGTCACATACAATGCGCCACGGTTGATCAATGCGACAGGTTTATGGTATATCTTCCACGACAAAAACCTTTGTCTGTGCACACTGGGGGATTACGACGGGTTATCAATTGAGCTATTAAAAGTAGGATCTTTGTGCGTGCAGGCCCCATAGCCCAACACGACTGGGAACAAGAATAATGGCCGATACAGACTATACAACATGTTGGTCCAACTTTTTCGTCAGACATGTTTGATCAAGTTTGGCCCCGCCACACACGATCAATCTATTCATCAATACGGCCGTTTAGACGACAGGCAAAAATCCGCATGCGATCCGATCGAATCCGATTGTGGTTCAAAACTCTTGCGTGTAAACGCTATACCCTACGGTGGCCCATACATGCCATGCATATATTTTTATCCGCATTACAAAATTCTGAACATTATTGCATTTTTTTTATAATTTCCACCTGGGTGGAAAACATTTCCACCCGGGTGGAAAACATTTCCACCCACTGTGAAAAACATTTTCACCCGGGTGGAAATTGGAGGAAAAAATACAATAATGTTCAGAATTTTGTAATGTGGATAAAAATATATGCATGGCATGTATGGGCCACCGTAATACCCAATGCGGTCCAATGTGGATTTAAAATAGCCCCGAATCCGCATTGGACCACATACGACCACATTCAAATCTCGTCTAAACGCAAATGAGACCCGATGCAGGTCGATCGGATCCAATTGGATCGAATCTGAACGTGGTTTTTTGGCTTGTCGTCGAGAGTGAAAATAGCATCTGGTACCGAAAATTGCAAGCATCATCTGTCACTGCATCGACAGACGCAGGAATTTGTACCATGTTCACCAACAATCCCATTATCCGGGCCCATTATTTCTACAGGTGAATCTTCGTTAGTTTCTATCTGGTGGTTATTGAAATCTGATGTGTTTAAGTTGGATGTGGTTGTTTTTGCGCCAAACAAACTACCTATTGATTTATGATTTGTTGCGTTTTTGTCAAGTTCCCGTGGTGGGCGGATACGTCATTCTATACAGTATATAATGTACGTGTGTCAAGAACATTAGCGAGGTTTCGAAAATCTGACGACACAAGAAGTACGAAATACGAAATCGGACTTCATTTCCATGACGTGATGCATTTCAGGAGATGGTTGGTATCACAAATTTCGCTTGCTGCAAGAGCGTCTTTTAACGTATAACGTTAGACCGATAGAGATACATGTACGGTGTATATCAAACTTTGAAATTTAACTTTCGTTTCCCGGCGTTCGTTCCCACTTCGTAGAGACGAAGTGGAAATTTAAAAATTCAAGATGCACCATTCTCTCTTGGTCTTACATATGCTAAAAGACACACTGGCAGCAGGGACATTGGGTCATATGAATAAAGACAAGCAAATGCTTTTACTTCAGATTTGTACAGCATTGCATAGTGCATTTGTATTGCAAAATTCAAGTAAAAGCATTTGCTGCTCTTTATTCATATGACCCATTGTGGTAGCAACTATCCGTATTTCGTACTTCGTGTTTCGTCAGATTTCCGAAACCTCATTATTGCCTCAGCTCACCTTGTCCATCTCCGACTCCTACAAAAAAGCCATGGTCAAATAAACTGCGCAATTCCCCGCGCGCAGTCCAAGTTCACGGTAAACTAATCGGTGTGGTACACTATCCTGTGTAAACCCCTCTCTCACAGCAATCCATGAATTCCCATGTCGGTGAGACTACGACGGCTCTTCTTGTCTTGCTACTACACTCGAGCAATTTTACGTTATTATCCATTTGAAACATACGCACGAGATACCAAGGTATTTTAGAATACTCTATCATGTTTGGAGTCCCACTAAAACATGGCGGATGTCCCAGGTTATTTCAGACACTGCCCGCGCTGTGGCGCAGGTGTTTTTTTTAAACGTGAGAGGCCCTGGTTTTATGCCCCGGTTTTATGCATGCAGTTCAGCTTTAAAATGGCCCCGAATCCACATTGGACCGCATTGGACCACACTCAAATCTCGTCTAAACGCAAATGAGACCCGATGCGGGTCGATCGGATCCAATCGGATTAAATCTGAATGTGTTTTTTTGGTTTGTCGTCTAAACGGCCCTATTATTGAAGTCTTGGTTTCTAAAAAAATGTCAAATACACGGATCATTGATACGACCAAGCCTTTTCAATTTGAGCTGCAGTGAACGTATATCAGGCGGACTGTGCAATAAAATGAAACGACCAGGGACATTTTCAAATGCGATTACACGAAATTGGGCCGCTGCTGTGACCTTGAAAACAAGTCGAATCTAAAAGCTGTAATATTATATCGGAGGGCCAAAAAATGACCCCACCCCAAAGGAATTTTCATTAAATTCAACATTCTGCAACCTGGGCTGCTGATATTTTAGACAGTTATGCAATAATATGGATATTACCCATCTACTGTAAAAATTTCAGCCTTAAAATATAGAACACGACGAAAGAATTGAAATAACGGAAAATTTGATGCCGGTGTAACGTTTTTCAGTGAGCAGACTGGGCCGTCACGCGGTACCGTGATCGAAACGTGCACGTGACTTTGTCGCGCCAAACCGCGCAATGTCTGTACAAAATACAATATTTGTTTCGGCAGAAAACACCTACAATCCTGCGTGGAGGGGACGGAAACTTCTCACCGTAAATTTATACAATTTTTGTCAATAAACAAGCAAGATTTCACTGTGTCATGCACACGTTTAAAGATTTTACAGGCAATTTTCGACCGAAATTTACCTCGACAGCCGTTAAATGGTAGGCCTGCCATGCCAACCTGCATTATATGCCATTTTCGGCGCAATACACGCCTGCAGAGCCTGAAATTCAGTTCAGGTATAGATAAGATGATAGAGATTGCATTTGGACAGGTCATTTCAAAATGACGCTTTTTTAAAACGATTGACGCTTTTTTGAAATGAGACGTGCTAAAGTCTTTTATCTTCTGGTGATCTCGGTTTACCGCGATTGTTGTTGTAATCACCACAAGTAAACCATTGTAAAACGTTGACTTCAACTGCCCCGTGATATCACGCTGCAGCGCGACCACGATTCCCACCATGCTCCGCGAGCAGTGCGGTTGCGCCACATTCGATCCACTTCCTCTTTACACCACGGAAGTCACGGTAAAGCGCGAATCACGGTACCGCGTGACGGCCCAGTCTGGTGAGGCCCGCGTGCCAGAGTGACATTACAATAGATTGACGGAATAAGCGGCGACTTGACAATGGGCGACACAGAGAGAAACAGTTTGTCTGTTTCCCAGTGTGTTCCGAACAATGGGAATCACACAGAAAAATGGCCACACTGAAAAACGTTACACTTGTCTGAAATAAAACCAGATGGCGCAGAGAGTCGCATTGAACTTATCTTTTTTTTTTCAAAAACCAACTGATGGAATTTTTTGAAATTCGCCTGCATAAATATTGGGATTGTCTGTGTACCTGGTACAAAATTTCATTTTCACACCTTGAAGGCTTCGTCTGCTAGAGTGAAAATAGCATCTGGTACCGAAAATTGCAAGCATCACCTGTCACTGCATCGACAGATGCAGTAATTTGTACCATGTTCACCAACAATCCCATTATCCGGGCCCATTATTTCTACAGGTGAATCTTTAGTCCGAACACTGCCTCCTGTTGCTCATTTGCAGAACTGACGGCCGCAACAAGAGTCAGATGAAGCCTGTCGCGGGGGGTATGTTTTGATTGGTCCGTCCATCTCCAGGTCGTGTTTTGAATACATTTAGTGCACGGCAATCGTATCACTTGACAACGCTGCTTTCAGGCATTTTACTTGCTGTTTCAACCAGCTACACTCGCAATCACGCTCTCTGTTCACTCTTAGCCAGACAAACATTAAGAAAACCGCAATTTGTTATCAAAATCACGAAAAATATTCCTCTCGAAAAGCCGAATCGGCGAATGCACAGCATCGCCATCTTTACAGTTTGAGGTCACGTGATACGGGAACCACCAATCCGTGATCTGATCATGCTGATGACGTGGAACCAAAATCTGGTTCTTCGGTTACTCATCATCTGACTCTGTATTAGCGTCCAGCAGATTCTAAAAATAGCAATACGAGTCAGACGTTCGGACTAGTGAATCTTCGGAAGTTTCTATCATTGTCTATCGGGTGGTTATTGAATCTGATGTGTTTAAGTTGGATGTGGTTGTTTTTGCGCCAACCAAAATACCTATTGATTTATGATTTGTTGCGTTTTTATCAAGTTCCCGTGGTTGGCGGATAAGTCATTACAGTAATGTACGTGTGTCAAGTACATTAGCGAGGTTTCGCAAATCCGACGACACACGAAGTACGAAATACGAAATACGAAATTGGACTTTATTTCGATGGCGTAATGCATTTCAGGCGATGGTTGGAATGGTAGCCTATCACAAATGTCGCCTGCCGCAAGAGCGTCTTTTAGCGTATAACGTTACCGATGGAGATACGGTGTACCGTATATTAAGGCGGGGGGCTACCTATGCCGACTTTATTGACGCTCTTTGAAAAAAAGCGTCCTAACATATTCATGACAAAAAGTAACAAACTGATGTTAACAAAATGTTTTAGCTACAACCTTTAGGCTCCCGTTCTGTGAAAGAATTGTTCATTTTGGCTAATTACGATGGAGTTAATTAAGTTATAACAGGTTGTCAAAATTTGAGTTCGCAAACAATTTTGTAGACTTGGGATGCGACACATCAGTTTCCCACATAGTCTGTAAGGTACAGGCCTGATGCCTGCAGGGCGTAACGATCCGTTTTTTACGAAAGTACTTTCCGTTTAATTGGTATAAACTAATTAATGCCAAAAAAGGGCTCTATTTACAGTTTTTGAAATATTTCATATTCCCGACCAACTATTCAAAAAAGGCGATCGTGTTGCCCTAGAATGCACATATGGCAATAACATCCAAAAGAAATTTTTCAAATATATGCGTCCACAAAAGAGAAAACTTGTTTTGCAAATTTGAAAAATTCCATACCACTCGCCAGTTACTTCTTTGTTATGTAGATTTGCACTATTCCCGCCGGTTGGCTAAACTCTGTTCGGCCACTTGTGACCAAAGCACCAGTGACAGAGCTGAACAATACCCGCAGTGGGCACAAAAGATTTAGGGTCGGCACGTACACTAAAGATTGGTTTTCGAAAACAGTATACCAGTTAATCTGAATGTGAATGACTGGTCGCACAAAGGCCAGTTCCGTGGATTGCCACTAGGGAATGAGCTCAGCTATAGGTAGCCCCCGCCTTAAACTTTGAAATTTATCTTTCGTTTACCGGCTTTCGTTTCCACCTCGTCTCTACGAAGTGGAAATTTAAAAATTCAAGATGCACCATTCTCTCTCGGTCTTACATAGCCTATGCAAAAAGACGCACTGGCAGCAGGGACATTGTGGTAGCAACTATCCGTATTTTGTACTTCGTGTCAGATTTGCGAAACCCGTCACTATTAGATCTACCTCAGCTCACCTTGTCCATCTCCGACTCCTACAAAAAAGCCACGGTCAAATAAACTGCGCATTCCCCGCGCGCAGTCCGAGTTCACGTAAACGAATCGGTGTGGCACACTATCCTGTGTGAACCCCTCTCTCACAGCAATCCATGAATTCCCATGTCGGTGAGACTACGACGGCTCTTCTTGTCTTGCTACTACACTCGAGCAATTTTACGTGCGAGTTTATGGTAATTGAGTTGCTTTACGATAACAACGTGGCGATCGCGGAGCTCTTTTGAGATCCCTTGTAAAAACAGTCAAAAATAACAAAATCAGAACGCAAAGTCAATTCACGCTCTGGAAAGATAAACACACGTTCCATGGACAAATATTGTACCCAGGATTTTTTGCATTAAACCATTCTTTGCTTTGACATTCAAGTACTGGGGGAAGATGAAGAATCATTAGCCATGTTAGCCGAGGTTACACTACATCCCCGGGTTTTTTGCGGTCACACCTACATGTATGAATTGCCGGGTTTCAAGAAACCCGTGTCTGAAAAACACGGGATTTCGAAAAGCACGGCAAGCTCGCCGTGCTTTTAGAAATCCCCGTGTTTTCGTCAGTTCTTAGCACGGCTACAGATGGCGCAGCCATTAAGTGACGTCGTTTTCGCGCCTCCAACAATAGGGAGGTTTCGCAAATCTGACGAAAAACGAAGTACGAAATACAGATGCATCAGTTTCTACTTCGTAATTGAACGAACATTGGTCGTCCTCGTTGTTGGCTGTTGTTTCCCCTTGCCTCGCCAGCACGGACAGATCAACGCAAAGAAGTCACGTCTGAATGTGGCACTCGACAAGCAGTAAAGATAACCATTAACACAAAATTGTAATTCAAATGCATACGTACGAAATTCATATAGGATGAGTAGATCAAGGAAATAACTACAGGTGTAAGTAAAAAAGGCTGTTTCAGGACTTAAATCCTCACTTAGCAGCCGACTGACAAATGGGGGGACAGAGAGCAGAACAAAGGTGATAGAGACCAAAAGTAACATTATAGTGATCTGCCTCGTCTGTCCCGTTTCTTGCTTGTGCTTACCATCACCACCAACCATTTTCTTTTTCATTGCAGCTGAGATTTTTACTGTTACAATAATGATAATGTTACAGAAAAACAATAAGACGACGGGGATGTAGACGAGTACTAATGCCCTGAACCACTTGTCATAAGTGCTACCAGCAACTTGGTCATCCCTCACTATACAACGTGCTGAGAATTGACGGCCCGCGTACCCAGGATCGTAATCTGTAATGACTGCACTATGAATGTTAAGGACCATACTAACAAGAAACACTGAGGGAATCGTCACGACTGCCCGCCGCCACGTGCACCACACAGAAGCTTTTAGAGGAAATCGGACAACAATAAACCTTTCAAATGTCACCAGAACAACCAGCCACACAGAAACGACCGACAGTGTTTCCATGAAGTATACAGCTATTTTACAGAACAGACTCCCTTTTGCGTGACCAGTTTTTACCATCGCATGCGGGACTTCAAATATTATCAAATATAACATGTCAGTAATGGCTAATACTGTCATGAACAGATGTGGCGAACTTGACCGCGCCTTTTTTATATTTCCAAGGAATGCGACGGTATTCCCAACAACCGCCAGAGGGAAGATAATTTCATGTCGGTTGTTTGCAAGTCCTCCGAAGATATTTTCGAGTTTCCAAGCTAAACTTCGTGGGTCATTCTTGGGAAGTGAGAAAACCCTCGGGTTGCAGATAGGTTTTCTTTGCGGTGGTCCAGGCTGTATGATCTTCTCTGTCGTCAATGACATCAGGCTGGTCTCCTCACTGTCCAGGAAAGTGACGTTAGAATCGGTCGGTTCAATGGTCACGCCTTGGACGAGCACAGCAGGTAGAGACGCAATGAAAATTCTAAGTCGTATCATTGTGCGTCTCGGCCGCCTGCCTGGAAAAAGAGCAGAGCCGTTGATGTATCATGTTTTATGAATATGACCTGGACCCATATTCATAAAAGTACATATGTCTAAAGGCCCATTTACACGTGGCAACTTTGCATAGTAACCTCTAGCAAACTTTAGAACTCGACACCAGCACCCCGGAGGTTGCTTGAATATCGCATGTATTATAAATGGACTATGCAACCTACAGCAACCTTGCCTTGGCAACCTCTGGCAACCTGCGACAAAATAGCTTCATGCAGCTAAATTTGCGTGTGGTTGCTGTAAGTCGCGGGTTAGCATCCAATTACATTTGCTGATTCAGGTCACATGATTTTTTCTTCATTGTTCAAGCTGGAAAAGGTACATTAGGTTGCTATGTGTAAATATCACACGATAGATTGCTACAGATCGCAGGTCGCCCTGGGTTGGCATAAAAAGTTTGCCAAGTGTAAATGGGCCTTAAGTGTGACACTTATCCGTTGAACACAAAACATAAGTATCACACTTTGACTTATGAATATTGGACCCTGGAAAATAAACGAATAAAAACGCACCTCAACTGAAGTTAGTATTTTTCCGTGCGTAGGCCTAAAGCCCCCGTCACATATCCACTCCGGGTCCGTACGGCGAGTAAAAACAGACAGATTGCCCCTGAGCCCCGGGGAATGAAAACCGTAAAAATGAAAACGAAAATCGTACGGGGCCCGGTAGATTTTTGACCTACGCTTAAGCGAGAACGGAGGGAGACTAGGCATGTGTGCCTCTGCACAAGCACCGCTACACTCATTAAAGCTACGTTTAGCTGACACGCGGATTGCGGAACGCGGAAGCGGAAAACGCAATGCATTTTCGCATACAACAAATCGTTCCGCCGGGGATTCCGCGTCTCTTATACCGCATTCTGGATATCTGGTAAACGCAGCTTAAAGCGAATCGAAAGCGGATTTTGTTTACATTTGGATGGTGTTTGTAAACAGAAAATTCAGCCAATCAGAATGCACGAAAAGTTCTTTTGTTGACATTCTGGAGAAGTTTGTTTACATTTTTCCCGAAAATTCGTCCCCTTTCAAATTCTATTTCTAAATCAAATTTTTTCGCTTTTGATTCGCTTTAAGAGAAGACGGCGGGGCGCGGTGGATAACAAACTTTATTTTCCTTGATCACTCCAATGTGAATGAGGGTTGGCCTTAAATTAAGCGGAAAATCAACCATCATTACGGAGATTTAGAAATCAAGCGATAAACGTGTTAAACGTCAACGTAATTTTTTACCGAAAATGCACGTACTTAATGTACCGGTATAGTAAGAAAAAAACGTTGTCGCAAAGTTTACGTTTTTCGTTTGATTTTTAAACCTCTCTAATATATAAAGACGGACTTATTATGACTTACCTTAAGTGAAAAGACTGGTTCCTTCTGGTATTGTCAATGCTTACCCTTGGCCACATATACACACGAGCCTCAACTGAGAGTTCGTGATTCTACAGCCGCTTTTATAAGACTATGACGTCATTAAAGAAAATGGGTTATGTAGCCAATCGGAACGCATCCTGAGATGAGACGAACAGCGGCGTTTGTCAATATCGTAAACTCTTGCCAGCTGCTGCAATGAACGCAATCTTTCTGAAGCTCTCCACCCCTCTTTCGCTCCTCGTATAATTTGTCAGAAGTAAGAGCTCAACCTCGACCAAGCGTAGGTGACAGAGGCGAATCAAAGCAACGCCAGATTAACGCCGTGTGGAGCAAGATATGTCATTTGGCATCCTATGAATTTCACGCCACGTTAATCCTAGCGTACATCACACCACACTCGGCCCCAGTGTGTATCCGACGTCCCGGTCTTCCTCACACTGGCACTTTTGGGGCTTCAAAGCCGGTAACACCACTAGATGGCACTCCACTTGGCTCCAGCCAATCACCACGCTTTCTCACTCGGAAATTCCGCGAAACAAAAGCGAAGTGAGAAGTGCCATGTGAAGTTCTGCCACCACGCGGTCTTCACGACTGTTAATCTCTAAAACAGCCAGACGCGGAGTGTGACTTACCGAAGGGGTGAGCCCGTAGCGTCTGGCCAAGCGAGACTAACATCACACTTGCGACTGGAGACAACTAGTCGCCAATGTGCTACCTGGCGACTGGGAGGATCTAGCTGGACCTGGAGGCGACTGATCAGTCGTCAGAAATGGTCGATGTACGCATCTTTGCGGCTCGGTGGAACTGAGATTTTGCTAGTCGCCGCCAGTTGCACATGTTCAACTTTATAACGACTTACAAGTACCCAGTTTCTTTTCAGTCGGTGCGATGTACGCGGGTTTGCGACTGATGAGTGCCAGTTTTCTGAACAAAACACAACGCCCCCGGATGTTACGCGAGTTGCTGCCGGTCGCAAGTGCAATGTACGCGGTCAGGACATGACGACTGATTGGATCCTCCTAATTTTACTGAGTTGCTGAGTTTGCGATGTGCGCGCAGCGCGTACATCACCAACGACTGACCAGATCAGTTGCTTCCAGTCGCAAGTGCGATGTACGTCTGCTTTAGACAGGCTCTTCTGATAAAAGGTTCATTTTCAAACTGCTATTGAATGAGACAATATTGTCACTTTCTGTCACGTCCAGCTTGAGGAAAATATATAAAATTTCAGTGAGCGACCAGTCTAGTCTCGCACCGCCAGCCTCTGATCTCGCTCCGCTTCCTACGCTTGGATCAGAGTCTGGCCCCAGACGCATCCATTTTGGTTATGCTAACGGTTCCGCAGGTGGCGCTCAGACACAGACGTGATTCAAACGCGCCATAAGTATTTCTTAGCGAACTGCAATAAAAAACTGAAACAATGTCTCAAATTAGCCTTATCGAGGTTTATGACACATGTTATTTACATTTTAATAATTTTCTGTATTTTTATCACCGTTCCTGCGACTTAATATAGGAGCTGATCGATGCTCTGACTTAACGCATAGCTCTGTATGAATTTACATCCGGGTATGCGCGCCCAGAATCGGGGTACGGGTACCCGGATGTGATTACAAAAATACTTCGTTTGGGGCCAGACCGTCCGGTTGTCTGCTGCGCGAGACTAACCGAGGGTCTGGCTGAGCGAGACTACGACCAGTCGTGCATCCTGGAGGTCAATCTGGCCCGCCGGCGCTGTTGTCATGGTTGTTCCGCCTTTTCAATGGCTCCAATATCATCTCTGACACCAGCTCACCACATCACTCTGCAGAGACATTGCAAAAACCACGTTATCGTCAATAAATAGATTATTATCTAGTCTGATATTACCGAAACAACGCATTATTATATATTGAGTGATGAATTTTGTAATAAGAAACACGTAGGCCTATCCACGGTCTGAATGGTATTTTGAGGAGAATTATTTGAGCGAAAGGATGCATAAAAGGCGGTGATCATCCCGACATGCCAACTATGTTTCGGTCAGGGTTTTAGTTAGAACCCTGCGAATAACCAACCAGAATGTTCGAATTAGATCACGTGGGTTCTGTTTATTTACACTTTTTACTCGGTACACGTGTTTAAACAGAGGAGGCTGTCATCTTGAATACCCGAAGAGGTGATTCCTTGTTGTTACAGTGCGCTAGGTTCCGCACCGAATCGTTCGAGGCATCTTTCTTTTTGCGCACGGTTTGGTGCTGCAATGATCTTCCCCATGACATAAGAGCGACACAGTCTTTGTCTTGTTTTAAGAACAAATTGTATGTGTTTTATAAGGTTAAGCTTTTAGAAGTTGATTTTAGGAGTATAAGTCTGTTAGCTTNGTAGTCTCGCACCGCCAGCCTCTGATCTCGCTCCGCTTCCTACGCTTGGATCAGAGTCTGGCCCCAGACGCATCCATTTTGGTTATGCTAACGGTTCCGCAAGGTTCCGCAGGTGGCGCTCAGACACAGACGTGATTCAAACGCGCCATAAGTATTTCTTAGCGAACTGCAATAAAAAACTGAAACAATGTCTCAAATTAGCCTTATCGAGGTTTATGACACATGTTATTTACATTTTAATAATTTTCTGTATTTTTATCACCGTTCCTGCGACTTAATATAGGAGCTGAATCGATGCTCTGACTTAACGCATAGCTCTGTATGAATTTACATCCGGGTATGCGCGCCCAGAATCGGGGTGCGGGTACCCGGATGTGATTACAAAAATACTTCGTTTGGGGCCAGACCCTCCGGTTGTCTGCTGCGCGAGACTAACCGAGGGTCTGGCTGAGCGAGACTACGACCAGTCGCGCATCCTGGAGGTCAATCTGGCCCGCCGGCGCTGTTGTTCCGCCTTTTCAATGGCTCCAATATCATCTCTGACACCAGCTCACCACATCACTCTGCAGAGACATTGCAAAAACCACGTTATCGTCAATAAATAGATTATTATCTAGTCTGATATTACCGAAACAATGCATTATTATATATTGAGTGATGAATTTTGTAATACGAAACACGTAGGCCTATCCACGGTCTGAATGGTATTTTGAGGAGAATTATTTGAGCGAAAGGATACATAAGGCGGTCGTCATCCCGACATGCCAACTATGTTTCGGTCAGGGTTTTCGTTAGAACCCTGCGAATAACCAACCAGAATGTTCGGATTAGATCACGTGGGTTCTGTTTATTTACACTTTTTACTCGGTACACGTGTTTAAACAGAGGAGGCTGTCATCTTGAATACCCGAAGAGGTGATCCCTTGTTGTTACAGTGCGCTAGGTTCCGCACCGAATCGTTCGAGGCATCTTTCTTTTTGCGCACGGTTTGGTGCTGCAATGATCTTCCCCATGACATAAGAGCGACACAGTCTTTGTCTTGTTTTAAGAACAAATTGTATGTATTTTATAAGGTTAAGCTTTTAGAAGTTGATTTTAGGAGTATAAGTCTGTTAGCTTTTGTCGCTGTCACGATTGCAGACAAACGTAGACTGTTGTCATAGTCATTGGTCTCCGGTAGTGGCAGTGTGGAGCTACCCAGACTCTTTGGGAGGGATAATTTTAAAGGCTTCGGCCTACCGTCCTCTCCCGGTGGGTTTTTCTTTGTAAATTTTATCTGTGATATCAATGCCATTTATGCTTTAGATGTAGGCCTATGTTTTATCAATTATGTGATATCTAAATGTAAAATGTTTTAAGGCATGTTTTATCTATATGTATGTTTTAATGAAGAATTAACCCACGAATTTATAATAAATAAATAAATCGGCTGGTGGCAGAGATGTTATGCTGAGGCCAGCGTAGCGACCGGCGAAACCGTATCGATGCTCGGAGAATACCTGGTGGTAACCAATGGTACTTGTTGATAGATGCTGGATCTCCGTCCTCCCCGCCGCATGTGCGCTGACGAAGGGAACGAGAGCTAAGGCTCAGGATGTGACGACGGTCTGAAGTAGGAGAGTATCGAATGATCAAGTGCGCTTGCTGGAAGCACGATGGCTTCTGCTGTGCATGGGAGGATGGCGTTTTATAAGAATTAGCAAGAAAGGAAAGAAAGCCCTTCGTGTACCACTTCAGTTCCAAGTCTGAACGGCCGACCATTTATCGAACTAGGCGAACACACGAAAGCTGTGCAGGTCTACTCATGTCAAAATTAACGGAGCAAAATCTCCTGCGATACCTATGAACGGAAGTGGAACCGATTTAATGCACACAGGCCCCGTTTACACTGTGGTCACGGAAAAAGCGACCCGTGCTCGGACCGGTGTAGCAGTAAATAGTGTCCCCCTGTAAAAAGTGTCCACTTCTATTGTTGAATGACGGATTAAGCGGCATGGGTATAGAAACCAATTGTCAGAGATTAGAATGTAACAATAGGACAGTTTTTCCTAGGACATTCCGTTTCCCTTCACACCTGTCCCGACCAGCTTCGTCATCTGGCGTTCGGAGTGACGAAAATCAAACGACGACAACAACAAAATGGGTGCCTCCATGCAAAATGATTCAGAAATCGGTAGGCCTATCGATGATAAGAAGCAAGCAAGTTTCACTATCCGCTTGGCTCTGTAATGTCTTTATCAAAGACCAATCAGTGACGAGATTACCAATCAGGTTTTGTATCCATATTTTAGCCAACAAATGTCACCAAGGTTGCTTGACTGACAATCAACGGCCTTTCGTGACACTATACGCGCTAGTTTTAATCTGGGATTGCATAGCAAGCAACTGGGAAATGGTAGCAGAAAGACGCACAGGCACTGTTCAAACAACAGCTCGTTCGTCATCTGCCATTTCCACACACTCATTCGCTGTTAGCCTGTATAAAGTGCACTACATATTCCCTTCGGTCGGGAGAGTGAAGACTGTCTTCAGTATTTTTGTTGTGTATATAGGCCTACATATACATGACGTTGAGCAATATGTTGGGCAAAAGTCCCGACCACCCCAGCCCGGATACCACCGACAGCAACAACATCATCACCATGCCCTGTGCACGCCGTGTGTTGACCAAGTTCACGTGGATCCTCACGAGACCTTGCTCCAGGGCGAACCAACCTCGTTCCCAGGGCTTAACGTTGGCTTGTTAGAGGAGCACGGTATTGGATCTCTAATGCGTTATTTGACTGCCGACGAAGAGGGAGCCACCTAGCGGCAGTAAGGCGAACTACAAAAATACATTACAAAATTACGCAGTAAATCGGGTCATTCGCGTAGTAGTTAGTCCCTCGGGTTGCAGAGTAGCGCGGTGGCGCCGGCTGTCGAGAAAAAGTGGCAATACCGTGCTCCTTTAAGCCCTGGCTTCAGAACCGAACACCTCGGCTGTGATTGGCTATCGGCGTGGTGACGTCATACCCAATTTGAAATTTGAAATATCCAGGAAAATGGATTAAAATATGGTCTATTTTATTTTATTTTTCATATCATAGCAAATATTATTCTTTCTGATGATAGACATAAGTGTTCATAATACGGTTTAATGAAAATATATTTTTTTACAATCATTTACTGTAACCGAGGTTAAATAGCGTTGGGGACGAGGTGCCAAGAATCTTGGAAGTGAATCCAGGGTCTAACGATCGAAGCCGATAATGACCTCGTCCCAAGGCAAAAGCAGAAGAAATTTCGAGTTAGATCCTGGGGACGAGGTTGCAGGGCGAACTTTGTATCCAGTCGTGCTAGCATTCCCGCGGGGGGGGGGGGTAAACCCTGCAAGGCTTCAAGTGTCGTAGTGTCATCGCTGGTCAACTCATGAGACATAATATGATTTGACTGAGACGAAACAAACACGACAAAGGAGCTTCTCACACCAGTGGAGGAGTCGGCTAATATCCAGGTCGATCAAGTCACGAAAATTAATTTTCTTCACTATTGTCTGAATCTAATCTGTTTTTGATGAGTAATTTCTCCCGTACGCGGCAACAAAAATGAATCTAACTGATATATGATTAAAGCGAATGGCTCGCGGGGTTTGTTTTGATTTTTGGTAGTACCTCCCATAGAGAGTGAACCTAGTCTCCAGGCAAAGCCGTGCTCCAGTCATAGGCAACACCTGTGCAAATATGCGAACGTGCACCTGGGGACGAAGTTCCATTAAAAATTTGTTAAAATGGGTTAATGACAGTTTCAAATTCAGTCGGTCAAAATGTACATTTTGGACTATTCACATTGATTTCGAAGCGGTAGATTTTGCAGAATACGCCTCCGAAGTTGGCTGTCTAATGCATTTCCCATTAAACTAAAATCCTTCTTTCGCCTTTTTCTCAAAACGGCGCTTGATTTGAGGACATGTCAACAAACAACTGTCAACAAACCCCGCGACCCATTCGCTCTAAAACGGGGTATTAGAAGATGAAAGACGACTATACCTCTAAAGCCTCGCTTATGTCGCCCTTACGTACAGTCAGAACTAGTTGGCAACTGATAATCGCCGCATAGTTGGAACTAATTAGTCACAACTACTAGGTGACATAAGCTCTCGGGCGTCAGAGAGTAACTAGTTGCCAACTAGTTGCAAACTAAAAATATCCAGATCCTGAAAGTCGCACATGTTCAACTTCAGCGACTAGTTGACAACTGTATCCTGAAGACAGCCAATGAAATTCGCTTTACATTCCACGTGGCCTAACGTGACCACGTGACCTAATCACCACGTCACTTAAAATCAAAGGAAATATGTGTCGACATAAGCACTCAAAAGATCGACGGTGATAAACTAGTTCCAGGTAGTTGCGACCGATCGGTATTTTTCTACTCGGTGGCGACATAAGTTACCAGTTGCAACTTGTTGACGCTATTTCTATCACAGCGTAGGGCGACAAAAGCGAGGCTTAACGTGTGCCATTGAACAAAAGCCTCCTAAACCGTCTCCTCCTTTCAGACGCGTTACTTATGATTTACTTACGATTACGTTACTTACGATTTACTTACGCGTTACTTACGATTTGATGTATGTGAGAAATCTGCGACTGTTCCATACATTTACGAAAGCTGCGTTTCCCTATGAGGCCAAGTAGCGTGCAGACCGGAAACTTGAGCGAAAATAGTTCGTACTTTTATCTTCCAAACTCCTTACAGACGTTAAGCTTGTAGCATTGAAAGCAGGTCGATCCAGTAATCGTCAACAAAACCTACCATCCACACCAAGTCCTGTAATGCAGTTCCCCGCTTTGACAGTTGAGGAAAGTCGGGACCTAATAACGCAACGTACATCAGTGCTCATATATCCGCTGGCGCTTTAGTAACAACCACTTCGACTAAGCGACACATGATCGCAGAAACACAATTTGCCTTGGGCAACAGCTACTTTTTGCCTAATACACTTTTAGTATGGTAGATAGGCCTACTGGTCTGACTGGATGTGAATTCGTTGCTTTAGTCAGGACATCATTTTCATCCTGTTGTGTTCAAAGCAACGTTCGTTCATTGGCTAACTTTAGGGAGGTTTCGAAATCAAACGGTAAACGTAAACGTTAACGACAACTTTATTTTTGTACCGAAAATGCAATATAAAATCTGGTTAATGCGTAGTATGAAAAATAACGTTGTCGTAAAATTTATGTTTATCGTTTGATTTCGAAACCTCCCTAATACGGAGGTTTCGAAATCAAACGATAACCATAAACTTTACGACAACGTTATTTTTCATACTACACATTAAACATATTTGATATTGCATAATTCGGTAGGAAAATAACGTTGTCGTTAACGTTAACGTTTATCGTTTGATTTCGAAACCTCCCTATTGGGCTTGAGGCATGCATTGCAGGGTCATTCGGAACGACCTGAGGCGAACTGCTTATCTGTCCATTGGGCGGCGCATTTCACCTCGGACACATGGAGTTAGACGCCGAAGTTGTAAACAAGCTGGTTTGTTTACAAACATGGTGGGCAAACTAGTTTTATTCCTTCGTGCAGGTGGCAGCACCAGACCTGCCAAGGGTGTTTCATCAGCTTGCTTGAGGTTTACTATGATTTTGCTGGAGAATGGGCCATTTTGGGGATGCAATGCTGGAGGTTTTGAATATTTCCGAAAATCATTGAAGTCTGAAGATTTGGCTTGAAATTGGATGGGTTTGAATGAAGTTCATATTCGACTTATTCGTCATCTGCATAATGGTCACAATAGGGAGGTTTCGCAAGCGCCCGGTTAGGCCCTACGACGACGTTTATCTATTGTGTGGGTATACCCAAACAATAGATAAACGTCGTCGTATGGCCTAACCGGGCACTTGCGAAACCTCCCTAGTATCAATGGCCGCCCGGTCTCGGATAATCTGGCAGCACTCCTGAAGTTCACGTGCGGAGTACTCTATCTGTCGAAGATATTGCTATCAAAAGGGGTAGACTAAGTAGAAAAACTTGGATATTTATGACACGCATGTTGTTTGATCTTCAAAATCTGACATTTCTTGTGAAAATGTTCCGAGTAGGCCTATCAGTCTTTTGTTTCAGCTAGTACGTTCTAATATGCGTCTCGTTCAATTCCTTTCCCCCGCATGTGCCTTCATTTTCGTCATATCATTTGTACTTTTATGGTATTTTGAAATATTTTGTTTACAACGTCTGACCAGACGTTCAAAAAATTCATAATGACAGCTGGCCCTTAACTCGTTTTCTGGGTGGAGTAGGCCTAGGCCTATCATTGCCACCACGAGCTGCGGGAGGCTCATCATCGTTATGACCATCAGAGTAGGATGTATTGTGCACCAGCTTGCTGTCCGTCAGAGCTTGCTGTGATTTGATGATTTTGGCGCCAAGCATGATCGTCTGTTCAAATAAGGACCGATAGATAACCGGCGTGTATTCCGTTTTGAGTCCGTTTTAAACTGCAAAACCGTTGAAGATTTTTTTCAAGAAATTACGTTTCGCCTGAATGCGTGAGAAAGCACTGACCTTGCGGGAGTGCGGGAGAATGGGTCCAAATGCGTGAGACTCCCGCGAATCGCGTGAGACTTGGCAGGTCTGCAGCACCAGTAGCGCCCCGTGATCGTTAGGCTGGTTCCCGGTCCGATGCAACTCACTCACGATATTCACGTCAGTACATATCACCGACAATAGGTGGCAGCACCGCAGGCGTCGCGTGGATAGAGAACCAGTGAGTGAGTGTTTACAACTTGGATGTCCAGCTCCTTTAAACACTTCATATGTTTCATACCATCTGACGGAATTTTCTGAAATTTCACCTGCATTATCTACTGGACTTTCTGCGTCCATGTTACAAATTTCACGTTCATACCACGAACAGCTAGTTTGCTACAGCGAAAATAGAATATGGTACTGAAATTGCACTGGTCATGCACCTACGGGTGTGGGAATTGGGAGTTTTCGGTACCTGATACTTTTTTTGCTCTAGCACACTAACCCTTTTAAGTACAAAATTGAAACTTCTACAATAAACAGAGAAGATCCCCTTCTTTATGCAGATAAAATTTCAGAAAATTCCATTCGGTGGTCAATGAAATTCACGGTGTTTAATTTCAATGTGATACGTTTTGCGTCTCCCGACATTTGTTTCAATCCGGCATCAAATTTTTTGACTCGTAATTTTGATTCCATCGTCATGTCAAAACTGTTTGAACTTTAGGGCTGAATTTTTTACAACAGATTGGTAATATCCATACATTTGCAAGTCTAAAATATCAAGAGTGTACCTTGCGTAGTGTTAAATTTATTGGAAAATCCTTAGGGGGGTCATTTTTTGGGGCCACCCGATATATAAACGTACCGGTATCTCACCCAATCTGCCAATCATTGATCCAATAATAACGCAACATTTCTGTGTGACCTAGTGCGTAGGTGCTGCAGGTGTGATGAGGCGACCGCATCCAAACCACCAGGAACGCACTGAAATCGTTGCGCGTTCAAGATGGCTGCCTTGGAATTGTGTCCGAGGGGAAATGCGAGTGTCTACGGAAATTGCCGACCAGTTGCCTTCGGAAGTTCCGAATGTTGCAGGGTGTGGTGGTGTGTTGCAGAGGTCCAAGGAGCATACCCCGGGAAATAGGCCTGACACTCAGGCAACAAAGCACATATATGGGGCCCAGATGGGTGATCCCATATGGGCCCAGAGGATTCTGCACCCAAGAACCATATGGGTCCCATATTTTTTGCCCAGATACATGTGGGGCCCATATGGTACCGGTAGTTCCCAATCCCATATGGTAATTTCCCACGGGTCATTCTACGGTAACTGAGCAAATTGGTGTCCTGTGACTATTCAGTCCCACAAAGCTTTTCAGGTTGATAGTACATGTATATAAATGATTCTCGGTATGATGTGAAGTACCGGTATTTGAGGTCCCAAATAAATACAGTACCGGTAGGAAAAGTTTATGTGATACATGCATGAACTATGAAAAAACCGCGTAGGCCTATGCACAAATTGCTGAAAATGCCATGTCCCAGCCTCATAGGTCAAAACTTCAACTGTTTTATAAATCACTTAAAGTACTAATTACAATCCCTATTCCTTTTTATATCTTATATTAATGTACACGGTGGGGGCAAAACGTTAATAAAAATCCTGAGATAACAAATCCTCCAGGGATTCAGCAAGACTTGGTTGTTTGTGTAAAAATTACTGTCCACCCTTTGGAGGTCATTACACTAACACCATCACTTAAAGGGACTAGGAAATTTTTTTCAAGCTTCGGTTATTACAAAATGCTGGTCTTTCATGATAAATTCCCACCGTCAATTCACTTTTTCAATTAAGTGTTAATTACTGGCACCCAGACAAATCAGTCATCACCACATGACCACACCATGGAGCATTCACCACGTCACTGGGAACCTAATCAACATAATAGAGTACTAGCTCGCTCCATACAATACATACAGCGATAAGGTTCCCAGTGACGTGGTGAATGCCCCATGGTATGTATGGTGATGACTGATTTGTCTGGGTGCCAGTAAGAAACACTTAATTGAAAAAGTGAATTGACGGTGGGAATTTATCATGAAAGACTAGCATTTTGTAATAACCGAAGCTTGAAAAAATTTTCCTACTCCCTTTAACTCCCCTGCCACCTTTATCTAGAAAGTGAAACCAACTGTCTCCATGACTACCACGTGCAAGCCCCTGAGAAGAACAGACTGCATGGCAAGACCAACTTTGAAGTGCTCGTATAATTCTTAACTTGGCCCACCATCTGTCCCAATAATGCAGCGAACGTTTATTCCATGTCATTACACAACATCTTCCGATTTATTTGTTATGAAATAAATGATCTTGCACAACAGTTTTATGGAATGTTTGGATGAATCCCTTGAACCTGGTCTGAGGCCATAATTTGAAATTGTCCGCCATTTTGAAAAAAATTGTCTTCCGAGATCAAAATTCATTACACAAACAGTCATTACCGGTACGAAAACGATATGCGTTGGTGTAATGATTATTTTTCTTTGTTTGTGTAATGACTTAAAAGTGAAATACGGAGTCATTTTATGCATACCGGTACCGGTACTGATAAAATTATGGCCCTCATGTTCTTGGGGACGGGAATGACATCTCTTCGGCCAATTCCGACTGTGGGCCATTTTGCAAGGGCCCAGCCATTCGTCTAACCGATGACGTTTGTGTAATGACATATTTTTTTGGCCTCGTTGGCCACTTGTTACGTTTTTGTCACTACTGGGGAGTAACCCAAGTACATGTAGGCTACTGTCGTGTTATTTTTGTAGGCCTATGCAGTGAAGTAATCTTATATAAAAGGTTCTTTTCAATTTGGTGCATAAAAATCCTTTATAAAGTAGTCATTACACCAACACTGTCATCACGCAAACACGGATGAAATCATGCTCGAAAGATATAATACTGAATTGTACCGGTACAGAGAATTGTACCGGTAATTTAAATGAATAAATACGTTGATCTTTCAGAACGTTCGCAGCAGGGAAAACGATATGACGTTCAGTGAACATCCTTGTCAACTTCAGTCAAATGAGTTTTAGGCATGAAGGGCTGAAATAGCGATTCGTTGCTGATTTGAATGATTTTACGAGCTCACAACATCAATGATTCTGGGCTCTTTCGGGTTTTTTGGATGTACCGTCAACTGGGGTGACTTTGAACGATTTTCAGCTTTAAGTTACTCCTACTGCCAAATGGTTCAATTGCAGAAAGAAAAATTCATCTGGTATTTGGGGCTGCATATGTGGCTAGAGATCTATGAAGGAAATTTCTCATTAGGGACTCTTATTACCGAATAAATCTTATTAAAAGCGGCGTTCAAAGTCACCTCGCCTGTGGGGTGACTTTGAACACCTTGGGGTGACTTTGAACAATCAATAGCCAAGGCAAGAGGGAAAGCAGGTACACTTTCTGTTCACATAACTGGAGGCACCAATGAGATCTACATTTGGAACATCAAAGAAAAGTAATACCTTGACTGAGAGGTGTTGTTTTGGGCCAGTGTTTTCCATTTTTGTTTAGTTCCAAATCACTCTTGATTTAAAGGTGCAGTGCTGGAATGGCTTCGTGTCAAAAAAGGTGTGGTTTGGTCTACAACGAATTACGGACCCACTGCAGGGGTGAGGAAGGTGAGCACTTCAGAGAAAGGAGTCAAGGGATGCCTCTATCCATCAAAAAAATAAAATCTTTGGTTACTCTTTCCATTGCAGAAATGCAGGTGCAAAGTCATGCATAAATGCACTACTGATGTAGGCCCCTACTACGGATGTATTACGGCTATATCGTTCATTTGTAGTGCATTACATGTCTACATATACACAGGCATATCTCTGCAACGGCAAGAAAAACCAAAGATTTTCTTTTTGATTTTTAAAGATGAGGTCTCATCCTACAACTTCAAACTAGTTTTGTCATCCAGGCCCCTGCAGTGGCTTCACTACGAATGGCTACTTTGACCCCTGTAAAAGCACATTTTTGCCATATACGCCCCAATCAGCCAAAGGATTGGACCAATATTTTGCGTGCTTTTGTCCCTCACCAGGGGTCAACTACATACCAAATTTCATTGCAATCCGCTGACCCCCACTTTATCACTTTCTGCCTGGTCTATTCGTGGACCTACCGGTACACTTAAAAACCCTCACCACAGAAATTCCCAACATGATATGGAGCCTCTTTTCTAAACTGACATGTTGGATCTGTAGCCTAACCGTTTCCTTTTGTTGAACATTGACATCATGCCCCGGTGTCAGAACTTTTTAAAGGAATATCAATTCATACTTCATTTGAGATACCGGTACAGTTTTACAACTGTCATTGGTGAATTTGGAGGAGAAAAATTGAAATTTCATTGTAGTGCTGGCCATCAGCAGTGAATCAGCTGATCCACAGGCTGCCATCAGCAGGTCCATCTAGCGGCAAGTTTTGGAACCAAATTTCCCAGTCCACGACCCATTCGGAACTTCCGAAGGCAACTGCTCGGCAATTTCCGTAGACACTCGCATTTCCCCTCGGACACAATTCCAATAGACTGGTACCCTGAAATATAAAGACAGGAACGGGGCGCCATTTTGAACCATATTGATGCGTAGTACATTCTATTTTTAGCACTCCTCGGGGGTATTTCCCAGTACTATGTCCAGCTTTCAATAAACCCTGCTTTGTTCCGCCGAAATTTTCTTGGAGTTTACCTCATGATCTAGGCCTACTCGCACTCCAGCAGGAGGACTACCCACCAGAGTGGGGGAAGCATGTGATGGATGCAAGGCCTACCACACAACGGCACACTTGTGCACTGCTGCTGCTGTGTGCACTGCATGCAGAGTTTAGGCCTATCTGCCCTCACAAAAACACTTGAGGTTAGCGACAGAAGTCATCATTCGGACTTAGAGAATTTTCAGTAAAAAGGACAACACTAAGAGAGAAGAAAGGGTGAAAAAAGTACTGGAATGTATAAAACAAAATATCATGGGAAAGAAGTGACTGATGCTTGTTTATTTCAGCTATTGATTAAATTCTGTGAGGACTTTTGAAGTTGGGGAGTTAATTTTAATACTAAAATGGCAAGCTACTCACATACGTAAAGGACCGTGAGGATGCCGAACGTAATTGAAGTGCTCTTTTTTTTAAAAAAAACAAGTGTTTTTTACTGCAAAATTACTTCGGAACAGTATTTGACAGCTACATGTACTTATTAAATAGTATAATTCGAAGAAGGTGCCAAGCTTTGTGTTTACTGCAGGTCAGACTAGTCAAATGATTCTGCCTCATATCTAGGTTTGTTCCTTAAATAAAGGTAATCTTCTTTAAAATAAATATCAGATTGGTTTTTTTTGTGATACAGACCTACATGTAAAACAATATTATCCCCAACAAGGTCATGTTGCGATAGAAAAAAGATTTTATGAAAAGAAATTGAACATGTGAACATTTTTGTCCAGGGGCTACTATTACCCCATACCTACGGGGTAATAGTAGCCCCTGACTCCTACTTTTGAAATGGCTCTCAGATGCATATTATGGGTTGCTGTGCCATGAATTTCAAGTGATGCCGTCAGAAGAAGTGCCACAACAAGATTCGGGCAGATTTTTTGGTGTCCCTCAAGAAATAACCTGTGCAGTTTGCAAAATAGGTGAAAAGGGGGCTACTATTACCCCACTTTACCTTAATACTGAATTGTACCGGTACAGAGAATTGTACCCGTCCGGTAATTTAAATGAATAAATACGTTGATCTTTCAGAACGTTCGCAGCAGGGAAAACGATATGACGTTCAGTGAACATCCTTGTCAACTTCAGTCAAATGAGTTTTAGGCATGAAGGGCTGAAATAGCGATTCGTTGCTGATTTGAATGATTTTACGAGCTCACAGCATCAATGATTCTGGGCTCTTTCGGGTTTTTTGGATGTACCGTCAACTGGGGTGACTTTGAACGATTTTCAGCTTTAAGTTACTCCTACTGCCAAATGGTTCAATTGCAGAAAGAAAAATTCATCTGGTATTTGGGGCTGCATAGTGGCTAGAGATCTATGAAGGAAATTTCTCATTAGGGACTCTTATTACCGAATAAATCTTATTAAAAGCGGCGTTCAAAGTCACCTCGCCTGTGGGGTGACTTTGAACACCTTGGGGTGACTTTGAACAATCAATAGCCAAGGCAAGAGGGAAAGCAGGTACACTTTCTGTTCACATAACTGGAGGCACCAATGAGATCTACATTTGGAACATCAAAGAAAAGTAATACCTTGACTGAGAGGTGTTGTTTTGGGCCAGTGTTTTCCATTTTTGTTTAGTTCCAAATCACTCTTGATTTAAAGGTGCAGTGCTGGAATGGCTTCGTGTCAAAAAAGGTGTGGTTTGGTCTACAACGAATTACGGACCCACTGCAGGGGTGAGGAAGGTGAGCACTTCAGAGAAAGGAGTCAAGGGATGCCTCTATCCATCAAAAAAATAAAATCTTTGGTTACTCTTTCCATTGCAGAAATGCAGGTGCAAAGTCATGCATAAATGCACTACTGATGTAGGCCCCTACTACGGATGTATTACGGCTATATCGTTCATTTGTAGTACATTACATGTCTACATATACACAGGCATATCTCTGCAACGGCAAGAAAAACCAAAGATTTTCTTTTTGATTTTTAAAGATGAGGTCTCATCCTACAACTTCAAACTAGTTTTGTCATCCAGGCCCCTGCAGTGGCTTCACTACGAATGGCTACTTTGACCCCTGTAAAAGCACATTTTTGCCATATACGCCCCAATCAGCCAAAGGATTGGACCAATATTTTGCGTGCTTTTGTCCCTCACCAGGGGTCAACTACATACCAAATTTCATTGCAATCCGCTGACCCCCACTTTATCACTTTCTGCCTGGTCTATTCGTGGACCTACCGGTACACTTAAAAACCCTCACCACAGAAATTCCCAACATGATATGGAGCCTCTTTTCTAAACTGACATGTTGGATCTGTAGCCTAACCGTTTCCTTTTGTTGAACATTGACATCATGCCCCGGTGTCAGAACTTTTTAAAGGAATATCAATTCATACTTCATTTGAGATACCGGTACAGTTTTACAACTGTCATTGGTGAATTTGGAGGAGAAAAATTGAAATTTCATTGTAGTGCTGGCCATCAGCAGTGAATCAGCTGATCCACAGGCTGCCATCAGCAGGTCCATCTAGCGGCAAGTTTTGGAACCAAATTTCCCAGTCCACGACCCATTCGGAACTTCCGAAGGCAACTGCTCGGCAATTTCCGTAGACACTCGCATTTCCCCTCGGACACAATTCCAATAGACTGGTACCCTGAAATATAAAGACAGGAACGGGGCGCCATTTTGAACCATATTGATGCGTAGTACATTCTATTTTTAGCACTCCTCGGGGGTATTTCCCAGTACTATGTCCAGCTTTCAATAAACCCTGCTTTGTTCCGCCGAAATTTTCTTGGAGTTTACCTCATGATCTAGGCCTACTCGCACTCCAGCAGGAGGACTACCCACCAGAGTGGGGGAAGCATGTGATGGATGCAAGGCCTACCACACAACGGCACACTTGTGCACTGCTGCTGCTGTGTGCACTGCATGCAGAGTTTAGGCCTATCTGCCCTCACAAAAACACTTGAGGTTAGCGACAGAAGTCATCATTCGGACTTAGAGAATTTTCAGTAAAAAGGACAACACTAAGAGAGAAGAAAGGGTGAAAAAAGTCTCGTCCAAGTCGAGAGTCGAACCAGGGACCTTCTGATTAGTAGGCAAACGCTCTAGCCGACTGAGCTACCGAGGCAGCTGGCAGCGATGGCGTTGAATCTAGGTGTTATTTAATAAATGTAACATAATTATCAATATAATGCTAACCCTGACAAGAACCTTTTCTTTTAGCCCTAACCCTACCCATAGCTCTACCCCATCCCTAAACCTTACCCCCCGGGGCAAAATCAACCCCACGCGTGTTGAAAAAACACTTTACTCGCGAAGAAATGGCCCTCTCACGTCTATAACAGTAACTACAGTGTACATATGCGCATGCGCATAAACTAGGATGACTTCTGTCGGTAACCGCAAATGA
>NMRB01000511.1:120501-142369 GCA_002633025.1 Notospermus geniculatus
TCGAATGACCAATGCGGCTATGAAGTGAGATATGTTTAAGTAAATATCTCCTTATTGGAAAGAATTCAGCCAACAAATTTGGTATGACTGGAAAGTGCATTCTTTCTGCTTTACAACCAAATAGATTATACGGGATTTCAGTCAGGGGTTTGAAAGAAATGGACTTGGAAATATGACAACACCTGTCAGAATAAAATGTTGAAGTCGGTCACTTCACTGTTATAAGATTCGGCGGTTTCCATGTACAAACTACGGTATGGTACGCTGAAAACGAACAAGTACACAGCCCTGCCGGATGTTTTGGGCACATTGGGTATTTTGGGCACATTTTTTCTCAAGTTGGAATTTGGGCACATGTTTTTTGATACGACGTTAAACGTCGTATGGAGGGTGCAATCGAAAGGCCTGTATGTACATCAACTTGTTTTCCTGTATCAATTTTTACTGTGACAGACGATTATGGTCGGCGAAGTGAATCACAAATGGGAATTTTGGGCCGTCATATATTCGAATTTATGTGTGTAGACACTGATTGGTTGGATGCAACCAATCACAGCACAAAAATTATTGTCAGTCATAAAATAATTATTAACTGTCAATATGGTCAATAAATGGGAATTTTTGACAGTCTACAATGTATATTGGAATTGTCTAGACACTAATTCAGTGTATTTAACCAATCAGAGATGGCGAAGTGAATCATAAATGGGAATTATTGACTATCATATATTCCTATTTCCAGTGCAAGTTATGGCTCAGTGTCTCTAGCCCATCATAAAGAAGTGATGGCAGAACTCGTGAGACGAGATAAGAATCGTCCTTCAGTACTCATGTGGTCTGTCGCTAATGAACCAAACTCTAAGATTCCACAAGCAAGGGCGTACTTTAGGTAAGTTTGTGTACTAATATTCCAGCCCTTATTATCTATCAAATTTGTTTGCGTCATGAAATTTTGTACCAGAATTTTTGGGATGGCCACAGTGTTTTCCCTTGGGATATCACACTTCAGACATGCTGCCATATTGGTCATCAATAGGTCAAAGATCAGGTGATGATTACTGCGTCAGCACTGTCAACTCCAGAGGTGATGATGTCAAAAGTTGTCGGGCTTTCCGCCGTGAATAAATGATGGGGGATCAGTGCGGCCACCGAAGGGGGCCTGCCTAGGCGGGGAGCCCGGAGATGCGATTTCCCTGCATTTCAGTGCAAAATTCTGAGAACAGAACAGCTGGCAAATTAGACCAATTTACCCAATTGCAGGGATGGTGCTACTCACTCTCCAAACATGCTAAATCACCAAAGGCTGCTCTAATTTGGCTATAAACTTTCACAAATGGCTGAAATTTTCCAAATTGAAAATCAATTAGAATGGAAAATTTGGCGAACTGAACAGTGACTTGGCTAAGCCTTGGCAGAAGCTAGCTCCATCCCTGCAGTTGCAATCGGTGATGGATTACAGGCATTTTAAGAGGTCATCTCCGTTGACATGGTTGACATACTGCAATGTGAGTATTATGCCATTATACCAACCTAAACCTCCTTTTTTCTTTAGGGAGGTGATCAACTTCACTCGTGCACTCGATCCAACAAGGCCAATAACTTATGCTGTTGGTGGCGGAGCAGATTATTACAGTGACGTCTGTGTAAGTTGTACATCCTGAGCATTTCTGTCTACATCCAATATTGTTCATCTGCCATGTGCTCCCTGCCTTCTGCCACAACCAAGATAAGACCTCTAGGGGCAGAGCCAGTCCTGGCTGATCATCCTACTATCTGCGCTAATCATGATCACTGTCTAGAGAAATAATGATTTGAAATATCCCCATCAGACTCACTTCGAAGTCACTTTCTGTCCCATAGTAATTGTCACATTCAAACTCTTGTCCTCATTATTGATCACCTCATCCAAGACCTGCTCATTAGCTCAGCACCAAAGGTCAGCAGAGCTAGTCAAATAACTATTCAGTGGCGTCACGCGTCAGTCCGTCACTCCAGACGTCAAACTATGCCCGACGTTTTGTAACCGTAATAGCCAGAGACTCAAAATTTCATCTAAAGGTAGCCCTGGTGAAACTCTACTAGGAAACCGAAAAATCGGCCCGTTTCAACGCACACAAACGACACAAGGGGGCGTCATAGGCAAACCATGTTTTGGCCACTAGCTCGCTCCATTGATAAATGACTTGGACAAACTCACCAGCACTGGGAAGAGGATCAATGGGCACATAATTTACCCCCTCAAAAGATTCTGAAATATTTCACCAGGGGGCGTGGTGTCCAAAAAACCACTTCGGAAGATTTTTAAAATTTCCCGCACTTCCGAGTGTGACGACAACCTGGCCGAGTGCTCTACGAAGGCTATTGTGTTCATAATGGCGGCTGACAGAGAACTATTATTAACATGAAATATGCCCATGATCATCGTAAAAAATCCCTACGTTCATATGCAATCGCGTCATGAAATCATACCTGTTCAGAGTATCTTTAGTCAATAACTGAAATTATTTTGCATTAAAACGAAACGATTGGGTTCGAAATATGACGATAAATATCAGGAAAATATCGCTATGATCGAACCGAGCAAACTGAATCTGGGCTTCGTGCACGTCATTACAAGTCTTCGACTCGGGCTGCTTTCATAGCTTGCTGCCTTAAATATTGCTCATATTTCACATATTTGATACATACAGTAAACATCGCACAAGTCGGAGTCGAATAACTCGGATAATCACATAACTCAGATGACCTCCCGAGGTCCCGATTTTTTCCAACGTTAATTCCATTAAAAATCATCGCATAACTCGGATTCTGTAACTCGGATTTTCGCCTAAGTCGGATGAAAATTTGAGTCCCAATGTAATACATTTCCATTAAAATCTTGTCACATAAGTCGGATGAGCATAGGCTATGCACACAATCTAATACACACATTCACAAAATTGGACAAATGCATTTGAAACTGCCGAGAGGAACACTTTTCCGTTGACTATGATCGGCAATTTCCGTCAGCTGTCGCGTATCTGAGAACGAAATGCGCCATCAAGATCGACAAGTAGCCTAAGCAGGGGCTTTATTCATGAAGCACACTTAGGGCTATACTCTTATTGTCCTCTTAATCTATTTTTGTTGTTCCCAACACAATAGTTTAGAGGGCCCTAAGAGCAGGTAGCCTTAAGTGTGTCATGGAGTGGTATTAACCCCTTCCCACCCAATGGGTGTAATACGATTCACCAAGAGATATTAACCCCTTCCCACCAAATAGGTATGAAACAACATGTAGGCCTATCCATCGCAATTCACGAAGTGGTATTAACCCCTTCCCACCCAATGGGTGAAATATGATATCTATCTCGATTCACCAAGAGATATTAACCCCTTCCTATCAGCTGAGTGCAAGGCCCATGGGCCTCTTGTTTTGGCAGAAATCTGTGGAAGTCACTTGTCAGTGAAGAAATGACGGATACAGTGGTGTGAATTAATATTCGAACAGAGGGAATTCAGCTTTTCATTCAAGTCAAAATTTGCCGCTTCTGTATCCAATATCTATATCAAAAGTATTTGAAGTCAGTCCTAGAATGCACGAGAATGACGAAAATATCGAAATTTGACATATTTCTTGAGATTTACTGTTATCACCATTTTGTCTGGATATTTTGTGGAATTTTTTCCCCTTGCAACAACATGTTGAATGGGGGTATTACCTGACATATCAGACTAGAGGAGTGCATATCTAGGACTGACTTCAAATACTTTTGATATAGATATTGGAATACCAAAGTGACAAATTTTGCTGACTTCCCTCTGTTCGAATATTAATTCACACCACTGTATGTTAAGCTGAGAACATCTAATTTAGCTGAAAGAAGCGGCGCTGCTGATTGATTGGCTGAAATTTTTAATATATTAGTTGCAAATACAAAGGGGAATCACCAGTCGGGTATATGTGTGGCGGTCCAGGAGGAAAGTGTTAATGGCCTTGCTGAACCTGCACATTTCAATAGCTGACACGTACTAAGCAACAGGTAAACAGTAGCTAGGCCTAGTAGATCAATGCACAGGCAATCTGTCAGCCCTTGATGATCATTCAATGACATCTGCCGAGTTTTCCAAGACCGCCACACATATGACAAACTGAACTGAATAGGCCACTGGGGTTCAATGTGTCAACAAGGAATTGACATGGGACAGTAACTAAATGGTTTTCAATACTCTGGCTGTGACACCTAGTGGTGGCCAAAAGTGCCCCTTTTTAAAGGACACTAAAATGATTGAATCAAAGTGAGGAATCCGAATCGTTTTCCAGCAATTACATGTTCATTCTCAGTTGATAAGAAAGAAAGCAGCTTCTCAAAATCATCACTCTCACTTTTTTCATCTTTTTCAGGCATCCTTGGTTGACATAATCTGTGTTAATCATTACTTTGGCTGGTACTCAGACACTGGTCACATTGAAGTTATTCAGCTGCAATTAGAAGATGACCTTCAAAACTGGTATAAAACATTCAAAAAACCTATGATGATCACTGAGTATGGAGCTGGCACTATAGCTGGCTTGCATATGGCAAGTATGATTTGTGATATTGTGCTCTACATGGTCGATTGGAGGTGTAGGGGAAGACAGGGTCAGTGAATCATTGGCTATATTTAGAAACAGAAAGTTAGAAGTCTGTTGTAATTATCATCAGCTTATGTGCTTTGAAAATCCACGCTTAAAAACCTCAGCTCTTATGAATAAAGTTCGCAACAGAACAATATCAAGGAAAATTATGTTATGTTTTTCTGCATCAAAAATAAAAGTCAGGCCCAAGTCCTTTCCTAGATCTAATAGGTAAAGAACAAACACCAAAATTTTGAAAAGTTAACATATTGTGGTGTAAATAAGAAACGCAGCCTCGATTTTCTCAAGGTAACATTTCTGTCTGTCCTGTGGCAGGTGCCGTTTTCTTAATGTGTTCTTCCCATTCTTTCAGGATCCCTCATTTGTTTTTACCGAAGAATATCAGGTCGATTTCATCAAGGAGTACCATCGGGCATTTGATCGCTTGAGGAAACAGTTTCTAGTGGGTGAACTTATTTGGAACTTTGCTGACTTCCTAACCACTCAAGGTGAGTAGGTTGTGATTTTGACTTGACGTTCCTCTCCCACATACACAGCATAAGCCGTGTTCACACTACACTTTTGATACGAATTGAATGCGCATTAAAACCCCTATACGTATTAACTGTTCAGACTGAGATAGGTTTGGCATCGCGCCAAACCGCTTGAATGAAATCGATTTGTAAACCGAACTGAATGCGCATCAACCGAAGCGTCAGCTGAACCGCAATAATCAGATGGCGTGCCGTTATATCGTATTGTGTGTGAACAAGCTGAAGCGAATTCAATGCGCATTGAGATCGGTTTGAATAGCAGTCTGAACAGACACCCTTGAAACGTGTTAACTCGATACGAATTCCGGGATACGAATCGGGGAATCCGCTTTCAATTCGTATCCAGTGTGTATGCGGCTTTAGTCATCACGCGAGAGTAAGTGTTGGTAAACAAAGGACCGGGGCTCAACCATGCTTTGTTTGACTACTTTTTAAGTATTCCATCTGGGAAATGGAATTCTCCAGTTTGGATAATCACCATCTTATACTAGTAAATGCTATATGTCTTCCAGGAGTGAAGCGAGTTGTTGGCAACAAAAAAGGGATATTTACTCGGCAGAGACAACCCAAGATGGCTGCGCATATACTGAGGGAAAGATATATTTCATTGAATAACGAGACTCAACGTGTCATATAAGATGGCATATTCAAGGTTCAAGAGAAGAGTGATGTAATAGAACAGAAAACGTTTCAAAGAATCCTTGTGCAAGGTCATTTTCGAAGGCAGGAAATTAGAGAACTGTAAATGTGTGTATGTTCTTTTCTTCACAAATGTGACCCGCTCTGGCATAAAGAGTCACATGTTGCTCAGAAGGTGAACTTCAACGATCTAAGATGACACCTGGAGAGAATGGAAGAAATAGATCGTTTCAGATTTCATAATAGACAGACATTACTGAAACGGACAAATATTTTGTCTCAGCCTGCCAAGCTGAGAGCGACATGCGTGTGCTCTGCTTTTGCCAGAGCGGGTCACAGATACAGTCAACGTCGCGTACTATAACGTCCTTGCATATACCGGACAATCGCCTATAACGTACTGAAACTGGAAGTCCCGGCCCCGTTTTACAGTGCATTGGCAATATGCATATAACAGACTGCATATAACGGACAAAAATTGCAGGTACCAATCAGTACGTTATATGCGACGTTGACTGTAGTATCATTGCTCAAGACACTGTTCTATTTTTAGCTCACCTAGAATGCCTAGTGAGTTGTTACCATGGTACGGTGTGCAGCGTCTGTCGACCGTCAACGTCCGTTAGCAGGGCACGTTCTCAAACACTAGGGCTAATTACTTGAAATTTCGTGTACAGTACTTTTGCACACTCCCCACAGTGGCGAACAGGTCAGAACAGGTCCATAAGTGTCACTTTACACTCAACATTGCTGGTTTTATCAGGCCAGGCACCAATTTGCAGAATGATTCTTTAGGCCTTTCTCAGTGCAGTGCAGAATACCACTTTGTTCAACTGTTAGATTGGTGATTATGTACGTAATTGCCTATACAGTATAGCGGATGTACGTTGAGTGAAAGATCTACAATGTGGCCTATAACAACCACTATTATAGCTGTAGCCAACCCCTATATGGAGGAAACCAAGGATGCTGATAGTCATAGTCCGTTAGCAGGGCACGATTCTTAAAGGAGTTAGACGCCGAAGTTGTAAACAAGCTGGTTTGTTTACAAACATGGTCGGCAAACTAGTTTTATTCCTTCGTGCAGGTGGCAGCACCAGTAGCGCCCCGTGATCGTTAGACTGGTTCCCGGTCCGATGCAACTCACTCACGATATTCACGTCAGTACATGTCACCGACAATAGGTGGCACCACCGCATGCGTCGCATGGATAGAGAACCAGTGAGTGAGTGTTTACAACTTGGACGTCCAGCTCCTTTAATCGCTGGGTCTATTGATCTGAAACTTATTTACTCCTAGGGCACATATTTACCCCTAGGGCACATGACCTATAGCACTCTCACAACTTTCGTTCTGCCCCTGTGTCAAATTTATCAGATCCTTATACAGGGCTGTTACTTCCTTTTCCTTGTAATGATATCGTACAGTAGTATTTGATGCGAAGTCGGCAAATTCAAGTCTGCCTTCCCTTCCAGGAAACTGCATACTGTTGTCCCTGCTGAGACAGAGCGAATTGCTGCTGAGACGATTTCCTTCTCAGTATATCCCTTCTCCAGACCAGCTTCAATTTGATGAGCGAAATTCCCGAATCCCAGCTTGTCTTCATCACCAGATTTACCACTATAGCCAACTACTTTGAATTCTCGATGCACGTATATCTCCATTGTACCCAACGACATCCATAGTACCGCTTGAACTTGCTATACAGTTGTAACGTTTTTCTGTGGGGCCGTTTTTCTGTGTGATTCCCATTGTTCGGAACACACTGGGAAACGGACTTGCTGTTTCTCTGTGTGTCGCCCGTTGTCTAGTTGCAGCTTATTCCATCAGTCTATGGTAATGTCAGATTGGCACAAGGGCCACACTGAAAAACGTTACACCGGCCGCATTGACAGTCCTAACGTAACATGTAATTATGGTCCCTACATATCAATGTAGGGACCATCTTGATATCACTGGGTAGGTAGGAAATTTTTATTTATTTCTATCTATCTTTTTCCACACTCAGTTGGGAGACAATTGTACATAAATTATTAGATGACCTTAAAAACAAGCAGTACCATCCAATAGTCGGTAGTTGTATCCAGGTCTGAAAGGTTAGATACTTTCCAAAAAATGATGTTATGAGTGTTTTGGAAGCAATTTTTGTTGTGAAGTGATGAAGTTCATCATTCATGTCATAGCTCTTGTTTTTTGTTTTTTTTTCGTTTGGTTCAGACAGTAATGATGGAACCGTCTCTGTGTCCACCACTTTGCCCTTCCTCTGGTCTCTAAGGCAGGCCTCTGCCCCTCCCCCATCCTCCACGCCTTCCCTGTCCTGCATCCCTCTCCCCCCTCTTGCACCCCTCTCCCCCTTCCTCATCCTGCACCCCCTCACCTCTCCTCCCCCGTCCTGCACCCCTCTCCTCCCCTTCCTCATCCTGCACCCCCTCACCTCACCTCCCCCATCCTGCACCGCCTTCCCTTCCCAATCCTGCACCCCCTTCCCTTCCCCATCCTGCACCCCCTCACCTCACCTCCCCCATCCTGCACTCCCTTCCCTTCCCCATCCTGCACCCCCTCCCTCACATCACCTCCCCTCCCCTCCCCTCCCCTCTTCCCGTTCCCTCCGGAAAAGACCATCCTTGGAGAAGGGAGGTGCTGGGCCCTGCAGTAGATAGCCCCACCTACCCACACGGCCACCCCTAAGCAGCTGAATGGACCAGATGCTGTTGAATGCATGCACTCCTCGTATTTGTCAATGGGTAAGGAATACGTGTGTGTAGTCATTTGTCTGCCCTCCATTGCCTACCCTGCATGTGTCCTTCACCGGGAAGACATTCCAGGAGGATGGAACCCCAAGAACCTGACTGCTGTGCCACAGAGTCATACCCCTCCTTGCCCTTTCTTCATTCAATTTCCATTTTCTGATGTAGGGACCATCAAATTTGCTGAAAGCAAATTTCACAGTTCTAGTTAGTTCATCTGCTGTCCCTTCCGTGAAGATTTGGAGGAGATCCCAAGATTTATGGTGGTCATGTGCCTTTTTAGCGTATGCCAATGCATTGTCACTTTTAAAGGGCCTCTAGAGGCAGCCAGCATGGCAGGGGAAAACCCCGGGGAAAACCCAGGTTGAATACCTCGTACCAGTGATTATTACGTTAAAGTGGCGCCGCCTGGTCGAAGAACCGGTACTGATAGTAGCCTAATGGCGAGCTGCCTCTAGAGGCCCTTTAAAACCCATCAGAGACACGAGGGGACGCAGAAATACATCCCAGTTTACCTCAAAGGATGTGCGCACCAACTCAAAATGGCCACCTGGTCTCAAGCCGACCAATCCTTTGAACTCTTCCTCCTCCCTCAGTTTGCTTATCATGACGTACGGCAAACCATCGCACACTACCGACAGCCACTGGCAATGCTGATGTTCTCTTGGCAGCTGGGGTGATATTGCTCAATGTTTGCTTGACACCCCACTTCACGCGTAAAACTTTCCTGAGCGAAATGTAGTGAAAATGTAACAGTGTGCTTCCTTAACCTTTTGCTTATTATAGGTTCTCTGGAATGTTGGCACCACATTCTTTAGTAAATCTTCTAAGGCAATCATGACCTCTCACAGGAAGGAGTCAAAGTATGGTCTTGCAAATACAAAAGCATTGTCAGGATTGACTCCTACTAATTTCGGAGGTGAAACCAGTATGTTGATAGCCTCAGTCATTCCTTGTGTTAAGATTATTGGAACCTTTCTTTTTTTTTCCTCGTACCTCTACCCATTCGTGGGTCTTGCACAAAAACTGTTCAAATTCAGTCAAGGTTTGTTCTATTTCCCTCAGGACTTGACCCTGTCTTCGCTCAATGTATGAAGAGAGTGGATAAGCCTTAGTGGGTGTCTATTTCTGAGTCTTGCTCCCTTGCTTCAATGAGGAACCTTGCTATTTCCCTCATTTTCTGAGATATTGAATACAGATAAGAACGGTTCTCCAACGCAGGAACCGGTCATGCATGTCACAAGCCAAGACATGGCCGCCGCAACATGTGCTCCTGCGCGAGCACCCTCTACTAAACCTTAAAGGAACTAGGCCTACCTGGGCCTTAAACCTAACAGACAACATTTTGATATGGAATCTGCGCTTGATCACCTCTGTGAGGAGCAGTTTGCCCTCAGTTTTTCTACCACCGTTACGGTCTTTGGCTCTGTCGAACCAATTGGTCAGGGTTGGCTGTATTCTTTGCTGACATCTTGCAACTGTGGCAGACTTCTTCTCAGGGCATCTTGAAGGTAGATGGTTAACATTCTTAATGTACAGTGGAACCCCCCTAATCAGGTCATCCTCGGGACTGTGTCAAATTGACCTTAATAGGGGGGTGACCTCCCTAAAGAGGAGGGAGGTCATCCTAGGTCAAGACTGCAGGTGGCGCTGCGGTCATGTCATCCCACCTCGACCGCACTGTTGCCATAAATAGGCCAATATGAACGAACATTGTACATTTTTTATTCATAAAGGAAAAAACTCAATGTTTTCTATTATAACAATTATTTATTATTGGCAAATATAAAATACAAATACAAATGATAAAATTATGTATAGTTGCATAAATGAAAGTTCTTTTGAAAAAATGTGTGCACATTATTTTAGAATACACAATATGTGCTCTTCAGTGTCTCTCACAGTCTCTCGCACTAGTTACAATCACAAGTTTACTTTCTTACAAAAAAGCTATCAAACGTCTCTCACAGTCCCTCGCACTAGTTACAATCATAAGTTTATGTTCTTACAAAAAAGTTATCAAGCGTCACTTGCTTAGAGTTCATGTGTGCTTTGGCTGCATTCCTTTGAAGTTTCCCTTCTGTAACCACAACATCTTCGTACACATCGCCAATATCACGTTCCAGGCAAAATCGTTTGATTTCTGCAATGTATTCCGAGTGGCTGCAATCGAGACGTGGTGTTGGCCGGGAAAAACACCAACTTAACGTTTGTCAGTCTGTGGTCTTTAGGGTGCGATGGGGCATTATCAATGAAGAGCAGCACGTGCCTACCTTGGATGCGCATGCGTGCATCAAACCCGTAAAGCCATTTCTTGAAGATGTCGGAATTCATCCATGCTTTCTTATTGTAGTGCCACGATACTGGGAGACTGCGATGATATCAACCGGTTGTAGAGACGCTGGACTGAATTTCTGGCACAATGGGTGAGGTCAAATCTCATAGTTAACGTTGACACCAAGATAACCCCAGGGTAACCATGAAAAAATAGTTAACTTGAACCCCTAACTCGGACTTCAGGTTAACTATTAATTAACTCTCAGTTAACTAAAAGTTAACAGTTAGTTAACTCTGAGTACACAAGGTCATCAAACTGCACCTGAGTCAGTCACATATGTCTTTCTATTGGCTCACCACTGTAAGCAGGGGTCCTCACAAAGTTTTCTGCGCCTCTTGCATGCCTTAAAAGCAAAAATCTGATGCATTGGAACAGCAAACATGGCTGACACTCCTAACTCTAACATTTGACCTCCCCTCGTGTTGACTAAAAGTTAACTGCCAGGCGGTTATCTCCTCATGTACATGAGCTGTAGTACATTTTTCTTAACTCTGTACGATTTCCTGGGGTTATGTTAACTACAGGGTTACTTCATAGTCAAAAAAGTGTCAACTTTTAGTTAACTCTTAGTTAACTCGTAGTTAACTATGAGTTGACTCAACTCTCAGGGTGAGGTCAAATTCAAGTGTTATTGCGACTAAAAGTTAACTTTAGGGTTAACTATTAGTTAACTTTTTTATTTGACCTCACCCAATGCATACTGCATTCATTGGCCATTGAAGGCAGTTTCTTTGACAAGAGGAATTTGCTCATCATTTGGGATGCAACAATACATATCTTGTTCCAAAAATCATTTTCTTGTGTTGCCCGTTGCTCGACTCAAAAACAAATGCAGACACATTTGAAAGTGCTCCAAAGTCACGTACAGAGTCAACAAGGTGGAGCATCTGGTGTACATTGAAGGTGCGGTTCTCTACACCATACAACTCCTCCATGTAAACCACAAATTTGTCGAGAGCACGTTCGACTGAAGGTAGTGCATCCCGATCAACTGATATTCAAGATAAACTGCTGTCCATTTACTTTTGGCCATGAGTGTACCTAGCCAAGGTCACAGAATGATAATGATAATGACTTGGATGGTCACCTGCGGAAATAGGCTACTGAACTAAAGAAAACAAACTTACCAGATCTAGGCTGATCCCGCTCACTTTCAATTGCCTTCAACTTTGTTTGCAGCATCTGGCAATCACCACATCCAGTCCCCTTCTGTTGATATATTGACTTTGGTTGTTTCCCTGCTTGAGACGGATCGGAAAAAGGAAACATGAAATATCAGGGACCTCACTAGGACCACAGATATATCCACTACAAAAAGGTCTAACATATACATGGAAGGTTTTGGTAACTCCTCCAACGGCAGTCATCTGATGGTTTTCGTAACACCAACAACGTGAAATATCAGGGACATCACTAGAATATTATATGGGATGACTCCCTGACAGTCTTGGAGGCACATCTGGCGTTCAGGTGAACTATCTCAGGTACTGTCAGTGGGAACTCTTCAAACGATTTCCTGATGCATCGTCTGCCTGAGTGTAACGTGGCGGAACTACTTCCCCAGCGTTTCCCAAGACTTGAATAGCCACACTGGTCATCTGAGGATTCCAATTCCGACAGTGTTAATTCTAGCACATTGGCACATTTCGATTTCACAGCAGAGTTCATCTGCTTAACTTTCCTTTTAGCATCGGAGACGTTGTCGCATTCACCAACACTTTTTATTGGCGTACAGTCCAGCATCTGCACTGTGGTTGCAAGTTTTAAAAAAGAGAAGTCACAGGGTTGCAAGATGAGAGCAATGTCTGGAGAAGCAGTATAAACGAATATCCTTCTCGCATCAGAACTTGGCACTTCCTAAATAAATGTGTGAAACATGGTCATCAAGGAACAAAATGATTGGAAACTTGATACTCATTCGACATGCTCGTTGCTGAAGAAAAGAAATGACTGGCAGTATATTCAGAGAATATGCCTACTTCTGAATCCACCCACCTGTTTGGGCTCATGCCATGACAGAAGTGGTCAGCTCCTTCCACCACTCCACCAATGCTATGCCATCACCACTGTCGTCAGTCTTCCCTCCGGCAGACTGTCTCACAACCAGTTGTTCTTCATCATCATCACCACTCTCTTGTTCGGTCCCATCATTTCCGACCACCATTGCAACGTCATGATCACTGGCGTTTTCTAGTTGATGATCCACATTGTTGGGGAACTCCACATTTTCTCCTTCATCATCAATGACCTCAGCTTCAGCTCTAGGGATGCCCGTTTCAGCAGCGTTCACAGTGGCCTGATCACCAAAATCATAATCCTGGAAACAAATGTGTGTTAGAAAATCCCGGTATTCTCCTTGATATTGGCAGTCATTAGAATGAATAAGCAGGAGAAACAATTCCTGTCGAAATATAGAACTTGCAATTTGTATGTCCCCAAAACTGACTTCCTTGAAGCAAAGTGGACAAGTTATGTTCTGTTTTTCCCATGCAGTAAAACGTTTTTAAAAACATTTGAGTTTAAAGTTGAGTAAAACATTGGAATACGAAGTGTGATAAAAATTTAACATTCGAATGTTTTAGGATACGTTTTTCTTTTGTGTTGACAGAGTGTACTGGTATCGATGACGTATAAATTTTTTGGCCGCATCAGATCCTATTAGCTTGATGACCAGACCATGAAGATGACACCCATGTGATCTCTGGCCCTCAGAGCTTTCAAAGCCATTTTGTAGCGTTCCTTTTCGGAAGGTTCATGCGTCACTTCCATGTCGTAGAGTACTTCAAGTGCCATGATCAGGTTGGCGTTCGTTGATGTACTTCTGTCTGCCAGTGGCTCTGGCCTGAGCCAATGTGGTATCGAGGGTTACCTTTCCTGACGTTTGCTTGAACTGTTTTATTATTTCCTCCAGGGCTGCTAAGCACTTAAAATGACTTTGTAGGAGCCTGTTTTCCTCTGCCTTGTCTGTCGGCGTGCTCAAAAATCAGCAGAATTCATCTTAGACCAAATCATACGTCTTACAGATGAATAACATTCGAGTTATAATAACTCGCATATATACATTTATTGTATCACTGGCATGTAAGGCAAAGTGGGGTAATAGTAGCCCCCGGGTAATAGTAGCCCCTAGCAATTACGGCACCATGTTTCTATCTGTTGGTAAAACATTTATGGGGTGTAAATCCCACAAGTTAGCTGTACATTGGGTCCCATTCTCCTGTACAAATTCCAGTTTTTGGGTCCAATGATAAGGTCAGTGTCCTGAGCTTTATCCAGGCTAGGGGCTACTATTACCCGGGGGCTACTATTACCCCACGTTGCCTTACCCGTGTTTTAAGCGCATCTCAGTGTCAAGGGGAAATAATATTGGTAGCCTATACTGTCCATTTAAATTGCCGGAGGTGGTGTTGGATCCAACTCCTCCAGTCATATTTGTAGAGACGCTGTCAAGGAAGCCTGTCACCAGGGGGTATTACAGTTCATGTCATTGGTACTGCTGTGGCGAGGTGCCGGATCCAGGCAGTCTCTGCATAAAGCAGAGAATTTTGGGCTGGTGTTTCCTATGACGTGTTCTAAAACAAGTAGATCTAGGAATTCGTTACAATGCACTACCAAATGATATTTTTGTTTCTTGCCGCAATGAAATCTTGCAGTGTATGGAACATTTCACAGATGACTGGATCGAGATGTTCCAGATGTTCCAGGCGATCTCAAGTTGTGTGGGATCCTGCCCTCAAGGATTTGGCTCCTTGCAGCCGAACACGAGTCAGTTTGTCCCCACCAAGGGAGTCCAGGTCACTGTCTGCAAATGAAAACATAACTTATTTACCCTAAAAAAAGAAATGTGTAAGGGCGTATATTAAGGCACAAACCATCATCATGGCCCATTGTGACCATGCATGTCTTTGTTACCAACATTGGAATATGCAAGTCACACTGTGTTGTGACCGTGATCATATCATATGTATTTTATATATCTCGATGCAACAACTCACCTCTTCCAGCAGCCGTATATCCCTTATTGATCCACTTCTCATACGAGGCCATGATCTGCACACAATCACTGTATTTGGCTTCATTTTAGTATTGGCAGCCAAACAATCACGAATTAGGTCTCCTCTCCAATGGATAGGGAATGACAATGTTCAGGATTATAGACATGTATGGAATATTGTCAGTCAAAAATGTGGAGCTTCCTTCTGAAAAGCTTCTAATGGTAGGCAAGTTCGGCCACGGCACACTCTTAGGGACATGTGCTTGTACTTTGAACTACAGTAACTGTAGGCATCCCTGAATGTCCTACATGTAGTTCCCAGAAATATGATGAAACATACCAAGTCCTGCAAACTCCAATCGTATCAACATCAAAGGTTGTAAAAACTTCGTTGGCTTATGCAATGCTGTTAACTTTAACTGTACCATATCAGTTGGCCTTCCCCTTCCTTTTTGTGCCATTGGTGACTTCGACATGTTTGACTTGCTTTTCCTCTTTCTGTTCCGATGGTTTCTGAAGTGTTGGAATCTGCAATGATTGAAATGTCGATGATTGTTGGGACATGGTAATAATATTTTTCAAAAAAGATCTTTTAGGCATGTTAGCAGGTTATGTCTGTGCCGCTTCGACGTTTCGTCGACTGCCAGAAGCAGAGGGCTGAGCCACTTGATCATGAAGCTCATCCTGTGTGGGAGTTGCTGCTCCATATTCGTCGTCGCTTACATCATCAACATTCGCTTCAACTGTATAGAGTGTTTGCACCGGTGGCCATGTTGGAGCTATGAACAAAAGAATTTGTCGCCTGTCACGGTCGACGGAGATTAACTTTGATTGTTTTGGAAGTCTGTTCTTTTGTTGTATGCCTCCAACATGGCCGCTGTGACATCACGTGCAAACACTCTATTATCCCTTAGTACGGCGATGTGCACGACGTATTTGTCGTCGCACGTCCATTTTACCAGGTATGTCTTAAAATCGTGGTGTGTGAGGTTAACTTGTGTTTTTGGCAGAAGTTTCGCTAATCCATCCATGACCGATTGCCAGAATGATTGAGTAGCCAGATCAAAATTGAGTTTGTGCTTCCTTTTGAAGAATTTCAGTATAGTACCAGAATACAATTCGGTGGGATGTTTTTGAGCGACGTTATCTATGAGTTCCAACAGCAACTGCTTCCTTTGCTCGGCGATATCCATGATGATTTATAGTGTTGTTGATGGGCGTTCTACTATTATATGGTACTAACACAGGAATTTCCCCCGTTCCCAGACCGAATGGACAGTAGCTACGAAACTGCTGTCGTTGAGCGAATCGAAAACGTATTCAATGAACATGTGAAATTCCCAAAATCGGACCTGACGATCTTCTGTGGACCGGGCCACGAACAAACATTTGTTTCGATAACAGCGAAATGTAACTTTAGGGCGATAGAATTGCAGACCGCGAGAGACGTGTGTGCAGTTCGCCGTCTTAACGATTGTTCTGGGTAATCTAACTAAGCAGTCTATCAAGTTGTTCAACTGGCAAGTTTTTAAAAAAAATGGTCATTTCCGTCGAAAGTGCCCTCCTGAATATAATCACTCCGCTTTTGAACTGAAATCGTTTTCTCGACGGTTTGGGGGTTGAAAACGAATAGATTTCGCTTATTATTCGATGGAATAATTGGCGATAATTGTCTATTAGCAGCCACAATTGAATGTTGCGACGCAGGTGCAATTGGATATGGAAGCGGGTGCTCACTTTAAATGTTATGTCGCAGAAACGCCTCGTTGTGTATCCCGAAATGATTCGATGGCCGAATTTCGCCGAATAGGTTCGTATGTCTAAAGAGTACCTCTTTAAAAGGCGCTCGTCAACCGGGTCAATATGAAAAATAATTTAGCGTACGACGTCATGAACGTTGTTAAAAGGTAGTGACATCCAGAATGTTTATACTACACACGCACACAGAAATGGGGTATATAGTCCTCTTGTCTTTGAACGTTCATCATTGTTCACTTTGTCACACTCGTCGTGGCCAACAACGGTAATCGGCTTTGGTCAGCTGCAAAGAGACGCGGGCTTTTCTCGCCCCCAGTGGCGAAGAATAATCACCATTTTTTCATCGTCTTTCACACGATTCGTATTCTTATTTTAAAAAAAATGACCTAATAGACTGCGGCGGCGGTACTTCGTTTCTTCTTCATCGTGATAATATATATGTACTGCTGCTGCTGTAGTAGATGGAGTACTGTTGATTGCAGGCTGTTGGACCTTTTTTAGTAGTTGATGGAGTAGGCCTATTGTTGATTGCAGACTGTGGGACCTCTGTAGTAGTTGATGGAGTAACTCGGACATCCCCTGGTCTTAACGCTCTCTCGCCTTCGATCAAATATATGTCAAATGCTTTAGCCAGCAAATACGTCCCGAGAGACCTTTTTCTCTCTGGGTTCCACGTTGAAACCACCCCTGAGTAGTCTCCTTTTCTGACATTGGTAAGGTTTACCAACCCTATTGTTGACTGCAGACTGTGGGACCTCTGTAGTAGTTGATGGAGTAACTCGGACACCCCCTGGTCTTAACGCTCTCTCGCCTTCGATCAAAAATATGTCAAATGCTTTAGCCAGCAAATACGTTCTGAGAGACCTTTTTCTCTCTGGGTTCCAGGTAGAAACCACCCCGTAGTAGTCTCCTTCTCTGACATTGGTAAGGTTTACCAACCCTATTGTTGATTGCAGACTGGGGGACCTCTGTAGTAGTTGATGGAGTAACTCGGACATCCCCTGTTCTTAACGCTCTCTCGCCTTCGATCAAAAATATGTCAAATGCTTTAGCCAGCAAATACGTCCCGAGAGACCTTTTTCTCTCTGGGTTCCAGGTAGAAACCACCCCGTAGTAGTCTCCTTTTCTGACATTGGTAAGGTTTACCAACCCTGTGAAATTGATTGCAGGCTGTTGGACCTCTTTAGTAGTTGATGTAGTAGCCGCTGTTGAACTGGTGTCTACCAAGGGTGTCTTTGCCAACTTTGTTAGCTGCTTTTATCCCCTTTAGGGTTTTCGCCAAATCGTCGCCGAAGAGGTATTCGGTCACAGCCACATCTGCAGCGCAGAGGGATGCGCTGTTAAGCGCGGGCTTCATGGCCTCCCTTCTTTTAAGGGACAGTTCCACAAATGTGTGCCCCATGAAGGCCAGGGCGTGCGCGGACTTCTCCAAGACGTCCGCAACGTCCAGGTCTGTATTATTTGAGCTGGACTTTACCACAGCGTCGGTAATTTGGGCCAGGGCAGTTGCCGCTCTTGCGATGGTAGTTTGCATGTGCGCAACTTTAATATCCTGTTTCCTTTGGAAGCTATTTAATTGCCTCCAAACCTCTGTATTAACTTTAGGGGTTCTNTTAATCTAAAGCTTCCTTAATTGGAATTACGTAGTCGATTTTACATTTGAAGTGGAAAAGTTCAAGTGACGGGAAGTGTCACTGCGGTCAATCAAACAACCGGCCTAACACTATGAACATTTCCACTTCAAACAAAGAAACAACACTCCTTCAGCACCTATATTTCGGCTTGTTCTATTGCAAATTATCACTAGATCATCCTCGAATTTACTTAAACTCGCTCACCTCGACCGAAACTCTCCACCTTTCGCACACAGTTCAATATGTGACACAGCCGCCATGTTTGACTCGGATCACAGTGCTGCCACCTGAGAAGCTCGGCTAATGCGCTGCCGATTCTCCACGGTGACATTGGTTTAGCCAAATTTAAGTTAGCTACAACCAAATTGAACTTGCCACGCTGGAGGAATTCTTAATGAATCGTGTCCGCAGTGACTTGCTTTTTAAAAGCCAACTTTTTTGCTCATAACTTCAATAACGTACTTGACCCTAAATGCCCCAGTGGCTACCGCTCTCAGTCTACTGTCCATGTCTTCTTCCAGTGCCCCCTTCTTGCTGATGCCAGACTCATCTTACTTGACGGTATCGACACCATCGCATCATTCGACCCTTCCCTTCTTCACTCAATGAATAGTTCAAACCGCTTACATCTGCTACTATACGGCCACCCCAACCTCCCTCTCAAAGTGAATAAACTCATTATGTCCAAAACAGCCACTTTCCTAAGCGATTTCTATCCTGAACGTCCATAGCCTTTACTCCCTCTGACGGTGAACATGACCGTCCTGGTTCTTCTAACTTGCTTGATGTCTCTCTGGAGTCGAGTTGCTGCCATGACTTTGTGTATATTGTAGGCTACTTTGTGTGTGTGTGTGTGTGTGTGTCTGTAGTCTGTAAAGTGCTTTTCAGAATGTGCAGTTATTTTTGCACTCATTTGACCTTGCAATGGAACCTAACCACAAGCCACAAATTGACCAGTTACGTGTGCATGCCAATAAACGGCTGACCGACTTCTAATAGGACCTTGTTCAGGTCTATACTCTGATTCAGGATAATCATGCAATCATGCACACTTAACTGGCCCATTTGTGGTTTGTGGTTAGGTTCCATTGCAAGGTAAAATGAGTGCAAAAATGACTGCACATTCTGAAAAGCACTTTAAACTGGCACGTTTCGCCACCGCCAGGCCCAGGGTCATGAAAGTTGGTGGAGCCGTAGTCCCTAGGGAGGGCTCGAAACAGAACCAAAAATTGTTGCGATCTGACCTACATTGTGCCCTCCAGGGGGCATTTTCCGTAAAATGGAAAACCTCAATAACTCAGTCCAGGGGCAGTATATCAAACTGAATTTGACAGTGTATGAAGCTTGATTTTTGGTACACCAAGTGCAATGGCAATTAATTCGAAATTTGTTCTCGAGGGGGCGCTAGGTGACAAAATAGAAAACAGCACTATTTGAATTTCCCGCGCCAGTTACTTTGACATGATGGATGTTCTTTTGTTCATGGAATGAGGAATTATGGGAAAAATGCTTATGCTTGCAGAAAGTGAATCGAGGTGAAAAATATACCCATTATAATTGTTTAGGCAGTTTTTGTGGTATGTGGTTTCATGGATAGTGCGGCTTTAAGTGTACCCTATCAGAATTGTATTGCTATTGTGATTGTGATTANATCTGCGCCTTTAAAGTCTTTCAGTGAGAAAATCAATTTCTCACAAGGCCCTTTCTTTGGAACTCCAGATGGAAAGAAGATATATTTTCCTATTGCAATGATGTCTTCTTTCTTGCTACTTTTTTCAATGCGCATATTGTCTTGTGCCCCCGCCATTCGATGTTCGAACTTGCTTATATACTCAATTTCATTGTGGTGCATCCAACCGAGTTCGACACCCCGATCAGGCTTTACCCGTCCTTTACCCGACAGCGTGTTACTAGCGCTGCAATTGGCTCCACCATTCTCCTGGTGGTTCCACTTTTTTCTTAGTTTTTCAATAAGGTTAAGTTACTTCTTTGACGGGCCCGCCTGTTGGTTAAATTCATGAGATTATGGTCTCTTGCCGTGACCTCTGCAGAAGGCAACTGTGGCGAGTCTGTCACCAAGCTTCGGAATATAAACGGATATGTTCATCGTTCATCGTGAGTATTGTAGAAATGTCGATCTGAAGTGAAAAAGCATTATAGGAGCATAAAATCAGTAGGTAACCTCTCGCCCATGATCAGTCATGTGAATGGGGCTTAAGTTTCCAATGAAAAGGCCCATGGAAATTGTGCTCCCCTGGACAGGAGTGCCATGACTGAATGGTGCATGAAATACATGTATAGGGCCATTTAGACGACAAGCAACAACAAAAAACCGGGAAAAAACCACATTCGGATTCGATCCGATTGGATCCGATCGACCCGCATCGGGTCTCATTTGCGTTTATAGTCAGGTCAATATAAGATTGTACCCCCAAAAAAATTGCAACAAAATGTTTTATTGTTTTAAATGCTAAGGTAGACCATACTGAGCTCCAGAGTATGGTCTACCTTAGCATTTAAAACAATAAAACATTTTGTTGCAATTTTTTTGGGGTTTGGGTCATATATTTCGTATTTTGACCCGACTATTAGACGAGATTTGAATGTGGTCGTATGTGGTTCAATAGGTAGTAGTGAGGTTTTGCAAACTTACGTTTCACATTTACGATTACGATTTGACGACGTCATGACGTCACGCCTCATGTCAAGAAGGAACATGACGTGATGGCGTCATCATTTGACGTGAAACTTCCCGTGCCAGGTGAAAAGAGGGTCGATGTATCCCATGTTTGGCAAGCGCTCCAGGGCAGATGCTCCAAGCATTCTTCTTGTCATTTTTGCTGCAACTGCGAAATATACCCATTTATCAATGTGTTAAACTGCAGGTGAATTCTTGGATTACAAAAATGAAATATTTGGCTTTGATTAAATCGTAAGTTTCTTACGTGTAGCAAGCGATTTACACGTAAAAACGTCCCGCAGAGCCGACGTCATGACGTTTTCAAATCGTAATCGTAAATGTAAAACGTAAGTTTGCAAAACCTCACTAGTTTTAGCAAGCTTACGTTTTACATTTACGATTACGATTTAACGACGTCATGACGTCATTACAGAGTGACGTGACGCCTTGTGACGCGATGGTGCGTCATCTGACGTAAAAGGCTTTCCGTGTATGATAATGTTGTCAATAGGTAGTTTTAGCAAGCTTACGTTTTACATTTACGATTACGATTTGAAAACGTCATGACGTCGGCTATGCGGGAGTTTTTTACGCGCAAGTCGCTTGCTACACGTAAGAAACTTACGATTTAATCAACGTCAAATCTTTCACGTTTGTAATCAAATAAATCGCTTTCAATTTGACACACCTAATAATGGGTAAATGTCCAAGTTGTAGTGAAGATTACAAATAAAATGGTGGACCTGTGTGTTTTTGAGAGCCGGACAAACATGGGATACATCGACAACATTTTATCATACACGGAAAGCATTTTACGTCAGATGACGCACCATCGCGTCACAAGGCGTCACGTCACTCTGTAATGACGTCATGACGTCGTTAAATCGTAATCGTAAATGTAAAACGTAAGCTTGCTAAAACTACCTA